>CM064562.1:34882808-35015986 GCA_032716605.1 Paralithodes platypus
ACAATAAACATTATAGCCTAAATAGGCTACTTGGAACAACTTACAAGAGGAGGATGGAAGGTAGTCCATGTGAAAAACATTATGTTTAAAATCAAGACTAGCAAAATGTAGACCTGGTAATATGACAACTGAAGCTCTTATGTCTTGTACAAAAATCTGAGAGATAAAATATCCATTATAATACCTCAACACTCGAGTACAGATATTAAAAAAAAAAAAAAAAAAAAAAAATTGATAATAACAATAATCAAGACAGGACAACACTACGACCGTTGTTCAATTATTGTCAGCTATAAATATGTTATGGGTACCGGTATATAAAAAGGTGCCCACTCATCAGGAATATTGATGGGCATGAAAGAGGTTAAAAAAGCAATTGTTTATAAACAAAATGAACTATCCTGATCTAGTCTTACCTAACTAAACCTAACTAGCCTAACCTATCTTAACTCACTGAGCCCCAGCTAGCTATAAATAAATGTACCACCAGGGACCGGCAGGATTTGAATTTTTTTTCTTTCCCAGAAACAATAGCGAATGGGTTAGGAATGAAGGAAAAACCACAAAAAACTATCAAAAAGGTAAAAAATTGGTCCTACGGAGCCCCCGAAAACGGATTTTAGAAGAGTAAAACATTGAAGGCAAAAACACCCAAAAACCATGTTTTTGCGTGGTCACGCGCACGCGGTTGGACTTTGAGAGTTTTCAACCACCGCCAAGGTTGCGTGGGATACTTACACAGTTCCCATACAAATCTGAGCCCTCTAGGTGCCATAGGACCGGAGTAATTGGGACCGGAGTACCAGTGACGACACGTTGTCGTCGCTGGGGTGCAGTGGGTTAAGCAGTAAGCAAATTACTGGTAACACAACTTACCCAATAGCCTAAATAGCCTAAGCTAACCCAACCTCAGAAACGTAACTTAACTAATCTACCCTAACGAACCCATTCCCGACCTAAATTATTAATTAATTAGCTTTGGTGTATTTTTGCTTTTCGAAATTATTACCGGTGTTTGTCATCTGTAATCTAAACGCACATAATATTTTTAAGGTCATAAATAAAGTAGACTATATGCATAGGCTATGATATAAATGTTCATGCTATTATTAATTATTTTATTCAGATTAGAAAGGGTTGGCCTACCGGTACATGAAAGTTAAGGGGTGTTAGGCCTAGCTGAAGTAGCCTAGTTTTTATCCTTCCAAATCTCACAGATCATTCATGAGCTGTATAAAATCGGCCATAGTCAAAATAAAGTATTGATCGACACAGTACAGGCGTCATATTCTGCAAGGGTTAAACTTGAACTACAGGCCTAATGACCGGCTCAAGGGGGCCCCCACGCTTTTCAACCCGTAGGCCTATGTGTTTATTGGCTTGTGGTTGACTTTTGTTGATCTACGTAAACCTATGGCCGCACTAGTACACGAAAAAGAGGTAAGTAAAAGGTCACAAAATACTGTCATGGGTAAAACAAAATAGAGAAAACTAATAAGAATAGCTTGCCTGTGCATTTTCAAGCTAAGACAAGTGGTTAATTCGGCCATCAGCTGATCGTCAACCAGCGCTGAAATTATGTCCGACCATCACGGGGGCCCACCGGGAATTTTACCGGTAGGCCAGTCCGCCCCTGAGCATAATCGAGCTAATATTTCTACTATTTGGGAAGGGTAAGCCAGGGGCTAGGTGTGGACATTTACAGCCCATTAGCTCCAGCTCTTTATAAGTTACAGAGGCTAGGGATCATGCAGGCTGGCCTACCTATATTGAATGAACTATGGTAATAACAAAAATATTAACCCCTTCTGTACCAGCGACATCTTTTTAACCCATAAACGGCGAGCGACCTCATAGGAGTCTGAACCCTAGGAGGGCGAGCGTCCTCATATGAGCCATGGCCTAAAAAAAGCCTTTCCAAACATCCCACTGTCACTCAAAACAAAGGAATGTGTAAATATGTGAGATAATTCCTCTCTAAACATTGTATCACTCCTCCACATGTGTTCAAAGTCCCCCCTTCTCCTTCCCCCCCCCCCCCCCCCCTCAATTATCACCTATTTGTCTCTTATTCCTGTGATTATCGGTTTATTTATGGCGCCGAAACTCCCTACCCGGTTTCAAGGTGGAAAGGGAGGGGTGTGGAGAGAGGAGAGAGAGACTAGCCCGCATTACCTCCAGTCTCCCTCGAGAGCTCGTGAAGGGAGGGTGCAGTTTCGCTCTCTGTCAACTCCAGGACTGAACCGCTCGGCAATATTTTGTGTTTGTCACCCCCCAAATACTATTCCTGGTTTTATTGTTGTAACATGTAACTATCTTCATATTAAACATAAAATAGGCGCATATGAATAAGTAATAACGATATTTATCGGATGAAGAGGGTTTTCGTCAGAAATTAATGCAATAGCTTCGCCCCACAGGACGTTTAACGAATCGGAGTCTCGCCGCGGATAGGTTAAGGGAGCCCACCTCGCTTTGTTTTCTCTTTCGCTCCCTCTCTCTTTGGCTTGTATCCATTCGGCCCCATTCAGCCTACTGTTTGAAGACGTTTACCCCCATCCAGGTGTCAATATTTTCCTGGCGAGCGGTAGCAAGCCAGCATATACATATTTTTGTTTTGACAGCAAGCTAAATTTGTACATTTTTCGATAGAAAGATTTCTCCGGCAAAGCCGGATTTATCCATACAATGCTGGCTCGCTATTGCTCGCCAGGAAGAAATCGACACCTGGATGAGGATAAACGTCTTAAAACAGTTGGCTGAATGGGGCCGAATGGATACAAGCCAGAGAAAGAGAGAAAAGGAGAGAAAGATAAACAAAATCGGTGACCCCCTTAACCCTTTATTCTGACTATCAGTAGACGATTTTCCTAATTAGCTTAGGAAGGGATATTTGGAAAATCAGAGCGTTAAGGGGAGGCAGTTGGTTTTTAGAGTCCTTCTCCTCCTCCCTCATGTTTAGCCCTATTAGCAGCAGGGGCGTTTCTAGCTATATGCGAACTATGCGGTTGCATAGGGCCCCCGAAGCGACCAGGGGGCCCCTAAGGCAAGCTTATTATTGTTAATTAGTGTATTTTTTTTTTTAAATTAAGGATAATTTTTATTTAATTAAAATTATTGGAAGTGCCATAAAGTGAGTAATGTATGTTCTGTAGGCTAATGTATTTATAAAAGAAACTACTGAAACTGTACTAATTTCTCCATTAGAAATTCAGAATCTCCTGAAATTACCTCCACATATCTGGCAACAATAGTAGACGTGTCAGAAATAACACCCATGCCGCCATGCAGTTGATGCGGCCCTAAGTCAGTGAGGACTGAGGCGTGGAAAAAAAAAAAAAAAAAAAACACACAGATAAACGTTCACAGAGCAAAGGTAACTCATTCATGGTGTGGATTTAAGGTGTAGCGTATTAAATGGTGTGTAATAGGGGAGAGCATAGGGTGAATCTAGATGTGAGGCTGGATGGGGAAATATTGGAACAAGTAGAGTGTTTTAAATATCTAGGAGGAACGATAAGCAAGAGTGGAGGTATGGAAGTGGAGGTAAAACAGAGAGTGTGTGAAGGAAGGAAGGTTTTCGGAGCAATGGGAAGTATGTGGAAGACGAGAAATCTCGGAGTGAAAGTAAAAAGTGCACTGTATCAAGGAATTGTTGTGCCAACAGTGATGTATGGGGCTGAAACATGGGCTCTGAAGAAAAGAGAAAAGAGGGCTGGATGTGATGGAGATGAGCTGCTTGAGGAGTATGTGTGGAGTTACTCGTAGAGACAGATTGAGGAATGAAGAAATACGTAGGAGAGTGGGGCAGCAGGAACATTTGTCAGCCAGAGTGGACAGAAGGGTGCTGAGCTGGTATGGTCATGTTGAACGAATGGGAGATGAAAGGCTTACAAAGAGAATATGTGAGTCAGGTACAAGGGGAGATAGAAGGGCAGGAAGACCCCCATTGAGATGGAGAGACTGTGTAAGAAAGGCTTTGGATGATAGAGGAATGACTATAGATCAGGCAGGGGAAGTGGTGGTGGACAGGAGTGAATGGAGAATGCTTGTGAATAGTTGAGTGAACACATGGTCATTTGGAGTAAGGGGTCGGGCGCAAGTTCGACTAGATAATAGTCCATCAGGCGCCTGGCCCGGGGGGACGATTAATATGAAGGGTGTGCCTGGAAGTGTGGTGGGAGGGCTTGTGGCTTTGGCTCCGCTGCATGTCTGCCTGCCGAGATCGGAACCTCTCCGGGTGGTCAGGGGCCGGGGGAGTGCTGGAGCGACCTTGGTAACCCTGGTCTCTGGGTCTTCTCCTGGGTGACCTGGATGTGTGTGAGTTTGTGTTTTTTATCTGTGTTTATTTTTTGTTTTATGTTGTTTTTGTGTTTTCCCTGTTCTTGCTCTGTCTTGAGTCGGCTACCCCCAAAATGGGGATTGGGCCTGAGCATATAGATAGATAGATAGATAGTATTTAATGATATTTTTATAAAGAGTGTATTTCACCTGCCTCAACCAAGTAAACCATGTGAGCAAGCTCCTGCAGTCTGCCACAATGCAGCTTGATGTGCAGTTGACCTCCTCATGAAGGCAAAAACCTCACTGACAAGTGACTAGATACAGAGATACTGGCTTTGCTGCAGCTCAGGCCTCTGCAAAAGATATATATGATGCTATGAATGTGGAGGCTGTGCTTAAAGAGATGAGGCTTATAGAAGCACAAGGAAACAGTTTGCCTATGAAGCCCCAGACGAGCCTATCAGAGATGCCATGAAGAGGTTATAAATAGCATTTTTTAATGTGGTTGTGGACACCACCATTGAGTCATTAAAGGAAAGGTTTGAAACCCTGGGTGAAGAGAGCCATATTTGGAGTGCTGCTTAACATAAACAAATTGGATGGTGAGGCATTGTCCAACCAGTACGACGAGCTTTGCAACACATTAAGCACTGAGGATGAAAAAGACATTGATGAAAAGGAACTGGCTCTTGAAATATCAACAACTTGCCAAGCCTGCCTTCGGATAACATGACTGCACTGGAGCTTCTTTCCTACATCCACAACAATCGGCTGAAGGAACTGTACCCCAATCTATGGATTGCTCTGCGAATTTCCTGCACTCTACCTGTGACCGTGGCCTAAGCAGAGAGGAGCTTTTCAAAGCTAAAGCTCATTAAGACCTACCTGCGGTCATCCATGGGACAGGATCGCCTCAGTGGACTTGCCATAATCAGCATCAATCAAGAGATTGGCAAGCAGCTATCATACAACGATATAATCGACGACTTTGCTTCTAAAAAAAAGTCAGAAAGCAGAAGTTTTGAAGATGATGAAGACATGAGACCTGCAGATCTCTGTTACTGAGGGGATACCAGCCTCCACCTGCTCGCAAAAAAAAAAATCCAGACCCAAAATGGTCACGAAGGGGGCTTAGTGTTACATGTATTATGTATATAGTTCCACATTAACTGCAGTATACATATTAATTATTGGTTTGTTATGCGTTTAATTAACATTTCCTAACATTTAAAATTTAAATTTTAAGTAAAATGCGACATCTGTCTCATTTACGCGCATTTAGGAAACCCCCTACCATAGTTTCACAAAATAGGGGCCCCCAAACAACAATTCGCATAGGGCCCCCAAAAGGCTAGAAACGCCACTGCCTATTAGTTATGAGATTTCAAGACATTCGCCCCATTAGTTTGGCGATTTTCAGACCTTTTGCCCCATTTCTTTGCCAATAATAATACCTTTCGTACCATTTAGGTGTAAACAAAAAAATCCTGGGAGCGATAGCGTGCCTGTATTTGAAGAGGAATCGAAGGAGGGTCTTGTGGGTGTTTTTAGAAGATTGATGAAGGTATAGAAAGCAAACTAAACCCCCTCCTTAAACCGTTGAGCCGAACCAGTAAATTGCTGCACAATACCGTCTGAGTTCCCTTAATTGAGATATAATTTACTACTCTGATACGGTACCTAGAGGGCCTTGCAATGCTAATTAAATCGTCTAATGGTAGCCAGAATAAACTATCAAAATCCTCATGGGGAAGTGGGGATTTTTTGTTTTCCATCGTGTTTAGACCAGACAGTTTTGAGATAAGACGTTCGCCCCACTAGTTTGTCAATTATAAGACATTTCGCCCCATTTCTTTGTCAATACCAAGACCTTTCCTACCATTTAAGTGTCGCTTTTTTCCTGGTGAGTGAGAACGAATTTCGGAGAAACCGGCCTTTGGCAGGAACACTACCGAAAAATTTACAATTTTATCTCAAAGGAGATGCATGTTTAAGCTTGATGGAGGTTAAGGAGGAAACTATTTATCTATCTATTGACAAATGCTATGATCCCCGAAGGGGTCGCCACGAACGAATCGCCCCATGCACCTCTGTCCCCAGTCAGTTGATGCCCCTCCTCCCATCCAGCACCGCTTTCACTCATATACTTCTTCACTCCATCTTTCCACCTCTCTCTCGGTCTACTCCTCACTCACGTACACGCTCTTAGTCATTCTCTCGCTTCCTATACATTGCGGCTTTTGTTTATCTCTCTCTCTCCTTTTCTTTCTTTCCCTGGCTTGTATCCATTCGGCCCCATTCAGCCTACTGTTGTAAGACTTTTATCCCTATCCAGGTGTCGATTTCTTCCTGGCGAGTGATAGCGAGCCAGCATTACATGGAGAACTCCGGCTTGGCCAGAGAAATTTTTCTATCAAAAAATGTACAAATTTAGCTTGCTGTCAAAACATAAAATATATATGCAGGCTCGCTACCGCTTGCCAGGAATATATTGACACCTGGATGGGGGTAAACATTTTAAAATAGTAGGCTGAATGGGGCCGAATGGATAAAAGCCAGGGAAAGAGAGAAAAGGAGAGAAAGATAAAAAAAGCCGCAACGTATAGCAGTTTTAGCAATATCGGACATTTACAGACACTAATTTTCGTTCTACCAAACAATAACAAAGGTTTGACTTCTTCTTCTTGTTTTGAAGATGCGCGTCGCTCCGACCGGCTTTGTTTATAAACATTTCACCGTGCGGCTTTCAAACCACGCTTAAAAGCCTTTCAAGCTTACGGATTTTAAATGGACACCCAGGCTCCTGCCCTTCGCAAGGGGTGTCATTTTAAAATGACACCCGAGCAGGAAGGATTAAAAGGGGCCTCCAGCAATTAACAGGCTTCGACTATCTCACTTTACCCTTTTTACTACCACAGACACTTCTTAAACTGCATAAAATCGTCTAAATATAGATAGAATAAATTTTAAAAGAAGTCGCTGGTACAGGACGGGTTAAAGTGCATTATGGCAGACTCTCCCTTCTTTAACCAACTAACTCTAACTCTGGGTGGGGAGAGAGCCGTCTGCTTTGCTACCTTTGCCTTCCACTTAGCAGCTAATTTAGCTAGAATTAAGTCCAGACTACCTATAGTCTGTTTATTTTCAACTGACGGTAAATTGTAAACTTCCCATCAAGATTTCTCAGTTATTGTGAAGATTTTGTGGTGAAATATGGTGCTAATTATATAGACTTGGTCTTAATATGATGCAGAGACATAGTAGTTTCATAATTTTCCATTAAGGGGACTCCCCTCGCTTTTTTTTTCCTCTTTCTCTCCCTCTCTCTTTGACTTGTATCCATTTGGCCCCATTCAGCCTACTGTTTTAAGACGCTTACCCCCATCCAGGTGCCAATATTTTCCTGGCGAGCGGTAGCGAGCCAGCATATATATATATATATATACCGTATATATTAGTGTCCCTTCCATCATTGACGATATGCCTATTAGTATAATAGTCCCCTATCAAGCACCCGCGGTCCGCATGTTTGAAACACCCGCCGCAGGGGAAAGAGTCCTAACATCAAAAGTGTAACGCTAATTCTCTTATGGAATTGTCTTTATGATTGGGTACTCACTACGAAAAAAAACTTCGTAAAAAAATAAAAATTAACTTAATTTGTTTTATATTAACCCTTAACTATCGGCGCGCAACATAAGTCGAGTATAATAAATCTGGACTATCTGGCGGCGCTCGACATAGGTCGTGTGGCAATTTCAGCACGTAATGTTGCTGAGAGAGCGAGACAAGTGGTGGCAGGAGAGTAGCGAGCGTATGACTGCTCCAGACCACCGCGGCGAACCTACTGACACGAATCCCACCCCCTCCCTCCCTCACTCGCTATATACGGAATTGTATGGGGAAAGTGCCTAATTACATGCTTTTTGCACTCGCGTTGCGCGGTTGTTGCAAGAAAACTAGCCATCATAAAAGGATCGTTATGGTGTCATTGGAAAGCTCTGTTTATGCCCTTTCAGGGATAAAAAATATTTTCAGATACTTGTTTTACGCTCTGGGTCTTATTTAGTCATGAAAATGATCACATAAACAGCCCTATTTTGGCTAAAAACACCCCGCTGGGCGGTACATATAAATAAACCACCTAGCCCGCTAATAAGGTGTTAAGGCTTTCCAACTCGTGGATGTCTTTTGTGGATTCTAGCCGAGACGCTGAACCAAGCATCGCCATTCTCCCTTCCTTTCCGTGCGCGCATACTGGTTAGACGTGCGTCGCCAGTGTTCTGCTTTATTCTTCGTTCGCTCAACTCTAGTGAGTCTTTTGCTCATTTGTATATATCTGAGTTGTAATAGAATAGGTTTAGACTAGCTAGAACCGGCAGCCCCATTGGTATGCCCGCAGGGAAGTGTTAAATTAGGGTATTATGTGGAGGCGCCATATCGGCCCCTTCGGGCCCGCGCCTCGTGTATTTTAGTTTTGTTTCTGCGCCTTAGCTTTGCTAATTACCAGTTAGTTAGGAGGCTATTTTATCCGCAGGACAATGCTTCAGGCCATCTCTATGAGGCAGTTGCATTCTTTTGTTATCTAGCAGACGCTCTGGTCCGAGAGTTGTCACACGTGGAGTGGAACTTTCCAGAGTCCGGGTCTGCGCTTCCCCTCTGTTGTGGGGTTTTCTCCGCGCGCTGCTGCTGTTCTTCAGAGATAAAAGTAACAGATTCAATATGAAGATTACTATGAGCCTCGTGGCCAGCCTCAGTATGGGTGTTCTTAATAGGCTAGGGGTATTATTTTAATGCTTAATTAATACTATGTTTAGCCCTAAGAGATGACCCTCGTTATTCATGTGGTGATATTATACATGTTAACAGGGTGTCAGGAGATGTTCTGACTTATTTGGTGGGGTTTATGGGGGTGGCTGACTTTCTCAGATAAGTCGGTACCTCCAAAAAGTTTGGTTTTTCTTCCGGCGATCTTTCTGTGTATTGATGCCGGATACTCGCCTTGCAGGCGAGAAAGCGATTGGCCAAATAACCCGGCGTGGTGTGCTGTACCACTGGACTTCCGGCGGAAATGCAGATTCCTAAGGGCCGGCTGAGTGAACTCGCCCAAACCGATAGCCTCACGCGGCATGATTGACTTATAACGCCTGGCGGAAAAGTCCAGTGAGGTAATTGACTATCCCTCAGGTCCTAATAGACGATCCGATAGTGAATTGACAAGGTTAATATGGGCCAGTGACACTTTGTCACAGGTAAGCAGTTCAAAGGACGAAGAAACCATCAGGGTTTTTTCACATGCAAGTACAGCGGAAGGTTAGAGTAGCAGTTGGTCTACTAAAAAAAAAAAAAAAAAAAAAAAAAAAAAAAACTTTCCGGCGTATTTGGGGCGTTATGATGTGTGAACTTCTCGGTTTATCCTTATGAGCATTAATTTGATTCCTGGAAATTTTCTATTTCCAGATCACAGCACATCAGTAGCAGCACAGGTCGGCAGGGGAAGGGGCCGAACCCGGCGGGTTTTTTTTTTTAGCTCCATCATGCCTCTAGTCAATCTTTGTGCTACACCTACTTGCTCTCTTATTCCAGTTTTTGCACATAAACTCTGTGTCAAGTGTGTAAAGTGCCTCGATAGATCACAGGGCCTTTGGGTTTCTAAGAAGTGATCCATTTGTTCTGAACTACGTTCCGCATTATTTGGTAAAAGAGATAATTCGTGTCTAGTGGCACTTATTAAAGAAATTAAGAACATTTTCAATGCCTATGCGAAAGACATTGCCCATAAGGCTTTACATTGTGACGATGAAGCTCTCTGGGAGCACCTTGTAATAAAGTCACCTGTTCTAAAATTAACGCCGGCTAAGTCAACTTCCAAATCTAAAGCTAAACCTAAAATTCTATCAAAAGAGTTAGTGAGTAGCAGTGATAGTAGTGACTCTAGTAAGGCAACCCCCCGGCCGCCACAAGAGGGGACGTTCTCCTTCGCCGAGTGACCACTCTAGGTCCAGGTCGAGGTCTCCCCTCAAGCAGTCCAGGCAGTCTTCGGTGGAGACGTCTAGGTCTCACAAGAGACACAAGGATAACGCGGCGGCAACTAGCCACAAGAAATCAGATAAGGGTCATAAAAGTTCCCGCACGGAGGAAACTCAGTCGCAGCACCGGCTAACGCCGGAGTCACGGCCACTTCCCTCCGCATTGCCTAACGTACAATCCGGCAGCTCAGAGGTAGAGACGGAGGGGACTGAGTCAACTCCCAGGGAGGAACCTAGGGAGTCTTTAGGTGGACCCCAAGAGGTACAATTTGCCATTCCTAAATTGAACTTTAACTTGCCAGTGAGTAGGCCTCCAGTAGTTTCACAAAGAGTGTTAGCAGAACAATACTGTGGCTACACGACCTGCAGACACCACGACTATGACGGTTCTCAGGTGAGTCAAGTGATACCAGATTCCCAACCTCCTTCTGATCAGGGACAAAGTGTATGGAGACAGTCTGAACCCTCACATGTGGAACCCATTGTTCATTTTCAGGATAATGTTAGGGAGAGTGATATTATAGAGACCATCCCTTCCTCGGTCCCTGACTTAGTATGGCCAGTGAATGGTCAAGTGTCTGAACCGCGGCAACAACCGCCGGAACTTGTGGAAGTGCAGGATGAGCCGGAGGACATTGAACTGTCTTCAGCACAACCCAGACATACTGAGGAAGGGTCTGAAGTGGGGTCAAAATCTTCAAAGGGATCCCATAGTAAATGTATAACAACAGATGACCTTGATTATATTTTGCACAGAGCTATGCGCCAATATAATGTTCCTAAATCTCAGGATACTCCCACAGCTACGCCGGGAGCTCCCCCGATAGGGTCAATTGTGCGGCCTCTAGAGCCAACCAGAGTTGTGCCACCTAATATTTCACTTCCCCCTCTTAACGTCAATCAGGCGAACACTACGGCGAGTGGCACGACAGTGCCCGCCTCCTTGACAACTACCAATGTTCGTGTCATCACGGACATCACTCCCCCTCCTCTTGATAAACTTCCCCATAAGAAAGGCCCTATGCCTCTCTTGTATGGTCCCGACTGCTCGTGGATTAAAGTCATGGCAAAAAACCCGAGCATTGCACAGACAACCATATCGGGAGAGATCCCAGTTCCTAATGAATGGGTAATAGAGATGAGTAAGAGTAAGAAACTGAGGGCCAAAGATACACAGGGTCAATTATTGGATGTAACTATCAAAGCTACTCCTAATGTTTATTCACCTGAATTTTTTGTGTATTCTGCTACTCCGGCGTTATCTCCTGCCTCCTCTGCACGACTCTTTGCGGATTGGACGAAGTCTGACGGTGTGAACGATATAAAATCGCTCAATACGCTAACGCCAGAGTTGGATACAACTCCGGTTCTAGATCAGTCTCACAATCTAGTTTTGCAGGTAGGTCTAGGCCCGTGAGTGGACTGGGAGGCTGAGGTGCAGCAGTTTGCAGCTACCATTACGTCAAAATCCTCCCACCAAATACCTCAGGATAACCACATTTGGTTCGCATTGCCTATCAATAAACCTGGAGGAGTTTCGCCTGCCCTTTTTGAATTCCTGTCGGCTCCCAAACTGTCTCTTTATGACTTGCAGGAATCTTTTTCAACCCCCCCCCCTCCAGCTCACTTACACAGAGACTTTAAATTGAGGAATAAAGCCTTTAGGCTATTTTCACAATTTATTCTAAGTCGCCAAATAGCCCAGTCCCTCACGAGGACCATAGCCACTATTTCTGACTAGAATGTAAAGAAGGCCACCGAACTATCCCGGCAGCTTCTTTTACAGAATTCCATCCAGTCCTTGGGTGACATCCGAATAGCCTTGTTGGAGGCCGTTCGTGCACGTCAGGACTTAACCCTCTCCGACATATGACGCGATTTTGAGCCTATTGGGGATACTTTAAACTCTTTGTTACCATCAGGGGTATTTAGAAACCTTTAGTTTAGTTACTTTAACCTCTGCAGTTGTCTTTGAGTTAGCTGTGGGCAGAAAACTAATTTTGGAGAGGTAATTATAAGAGTGAGATAACTATTTCTTATTGCCAATCTGGCAACCTCTGAGTCATATGAGCGTGAAAGGGTCAAGAGTGTATATGGTAAAGAAGTTGCCGAACGACATTGGTCGCCGGGTAACCCTTTCCCCTGTGTTAACTGCCTCTTTACTAAACCTTGAGACTTGGAAGGCAGTTTATAATATGGTTGACAGCTTGCAGCCGAGTACTTCCCAGGCTAGGAACGAGCACTTTAAGAAACCATACTCCAAACCTAAAGGCAGAGGTAAGTCACAACCTACTGGTGCTAAGCAGCCCTTTCAGGGCCCCATGTCTCCCCTGGCTCAAGGAAGTACTCAGCACAAACCTAAACAGGGAAAACAATCAGGCAAGTGGCATACTAAGAATAAGTCACAACACAAGTCAGGTCAGGGAGCGACATCTGCCAAAACTAGTCAGCCGTCTACCCCTACCCCACCACCAGCAAAAAACTAGTTATTCAAACTCTCTCTCTCCCGGGGCCTATCGAGGGCGAGTTGGATCCGAGGGTAGTTCTGCCGGACAGGCACAGTCAAGTAACTGGGTCATTTCGGGCGTGTCACCGGGCCTGGCCCCGGCAGACTTGAGCAAGGACAGTGAGGGAATCGCCTGGCGGTGGCTTCGGCGACCTTGTTTAAGTCAGACTCGAGAAGTCAATCACGTTTCTTTAGAGGTGGAGTCACTAGTACAGGAAATGATCACCAAGCATGTCATTGTCCCGGTCGATCCAACTTGACCCGTTTTCACATCCAGACTTTTTCTAGTGCCAAAGAGGGACAGCGTTCAGATGCGACCAGTAGTAAACCTATCGTGTTTGAACACTCACATTCACAATTCACCCTTCAGGATGCTCACTGTGAATCAATTCAGGCTAACACTTCCGCCGCAAGGATGGATGTGCTCGTTAGACCTGACAGATGCCTATCAGCATGTCCCGATCAACAAAAGGTTCCAAAAATTCCTCGCCTTGAGGATCAGGCAAGAGACTTATGTTTTTCAGAGAATGCCATTCAGGTTGAACCTGGCACCGAGAATATTCACGAAATTAGTCAGGTAGGCCCTCATACCAATGTTAAATCAGGGGATCAAGGTGTTGTTGTACCTAGACGACTGGCTAGTAGTGGCGGAGTCAGAGAGTTTATGCAATATCCATGTTAATCATATTATAAATCATGTACAATCCCTAGGGTTCAAGGTCAACTTGGCAAAGTTACGTCTTGTTCCCACACGGGTAATTCAGTGGATAGGGCTGGTCTGGGACACAGCCAACCTTACTCTCAGTCAGAGTGTGGACAACCGCAACAGATTTCGAAAGAAATAGTTTGTGTTTCTCCACAGTCTGAACACCACGAGAAGGACCTGGGAGTCACTGGTCGGCTCTCTCAACTGGATTCAACTAACTGTAAAGTTGGGCCGGTTGAAAGTAGAGAGATTAATCTTGAAAGGAAACAATTATTTCCCGCTATTGCCGGCGGGAAAACTGTGGAAAACTCCTCCATTAATTCACAACTTACTGTCGGTCTGGGTGAGGAGAGAAATGTTGCACTCAATAATGACTGGTATCTCCCCCACCTACAGTATGGGTAGACACAGATGTTTCAGGGACAATAGGCTGGGGTTACCAGTCGAACCTAGGCCATCAGGGTCAAGGTCTTTGGTCCCAAACCGAGAATTTTCATATCAACGAGCAAGAGCTTTTAGTCCCTTTGTTTTTCCTTCAAACTCACGGCTCCTCCTTGCGGGGGAAATCAGTAGCTTTTCGAATGGACAATTTGAATGCAGTGCACTGCATTCAAAAGTAAGGGTCAACGAGGTCTCGGAGGTTGCTAGAGTTGTCGGAGAAGATTTTTGCTCTGGCCGAAGAGCTGAGCATTCATCTTGATGCATCATACCTCCCGGGCGTAGCTCTGTCCCGGCG
This sequence comes from Paralithodes platypus, assembly GCA_032716605.1. Lineage (NCBI taxonomy): Eukaryota > Metazoa > Arthropoda > Malacostraca > Decapoda > Lithodidae > Paralithodes > Paralithodes platypus. The sequence continues at coordinate 34,897,070 of CM064562.1, forward strand.
ACAGAGCACCAAAGTAGAATGGGCAATCAAGCAAAGCATCTTCAATGAGGTTATTGCAGAGCCATACCGTCCACAAGTGGATCTATTCGCGTCCGAGGAATACCACAGGCTTCCTCTCTACATAACCCGCCGGGGACTGACTTCGGCGGGGGGTCCAGACGCATTGTTGGAGGACTGGAACAAGTGGATTTCCATCTATCTTTTTCCGCTTCCCGACGCTTCACTCATGTGTCAGGTAGTTCACAAACTACGGGGTTACCGGGGGTTAGTCTCGATGATTGCGCCTCTTTGGCCGGCTCAGGTGTGGTACCACCAGTTGAAAATGTGGTGCGAGAACCCGGTGTCGCTCCCGGTCTCGTGCTTCCACTTGGAGACAATTGGCAACCTAAAGACCTCGCTGACTCTCTTGCCTTTTGGACATTCAAAATGCCAAATGGTCAACTCCGTATGGAGAGAGTGTCACTAATAAATTTCTTAATCAGTATACTATGTCCACCAAGAGACAATATCAATCGCATTGGAAAATGTTCACAACCTGGATAGTAGAAACGGCGCAAACTGACACATCAGTAGCTTTGATTTTTAAGTACTTGGACTATTTGTTTGAACAAAAACACCTTTCTGTAGTTACGCTGAAGAATCATCTGTCTGCTATTAGAACCCCCTTTTACGACCTCACAGGTCTATTCATACCGCAGGCGGAGGAGAAAGGGTTCATGACGGCATGTTTCAAGCTTCGCCCACTACCTCGTCAGCTCATGCCTACCTGGTCACTGGACAAAGCTTTGTCTTTGCTTCATTCGCGCAAGTATAATCTCACACCGGATTTTGACTCATTATTAAAGAAGGCTGTGTTCCTTATGGCTCTGGCTACAAGTAACAGGGTGTCTGAGCTGGCGGCGATGAGCAACGAACCTAATTGCCTCAGGTTTGGGAGACTTTATGAAAATTTACAAATTGCTCCGTCTCCCACGTTTGTTGCAAAGAACGAACATAGTGATCATGTTTTTTCTGAGTTTACGATCCCGGCGCTTAAACGCGGGCATACACATCATGTCTTATACCCTGTGCAGGCTTTAATCAAGTTTATGAGGGTTTCGCAGCTCAAACAACAGGGAGCCTTATGGGTCGATCAATAGTAGGTACTCGCATCACGAGAAGAAAATTGGCTTCTTTGCTCGTAGATGTAATTCCTGAAAGTAATCCTGGTGTAGTGGGCAGGGCCCACGTCATCAGAAAATGGGCTGTCTCGTTAAGATTTTTGCAAAATTATTCAATTGATGACATAGCTAACACTAAACTGTGGGCTTCCAATCATACTTTCATGATGCGGTACCTGTCTGTGGCTTTGGATAAACCAAAACTTACCTGTGTGGCCTTATGTCAGTGGGTCTAGTTGGTCTATGTTTTACTAAAGTTAAGTTTAATCTTAATGGTGAAAAAGGAGAGGAGGGGGGTGCTGGTGAGCTCAAGACCCCTAGACCCTCTAGGGTTCTCTTTCTCTACCTACCGTATGGTATTTTGTTAATGGTTTTGATATTGTCACGAATGTCCCCCTCCAGTCTTGAGATATCAGGTATATCGTCAATGATGGAGGGGCCACTAATAAATTATAGGTTTGAGTCCCGGAGGGAAGAATGAAAACTTAATAAAAAAAAAAAAAATAAAAAAAAAAAAAAAAAAAAAAAAAAACGTGGCCCCGAAATCATTGACGATGTAAGGCCCTCCCTTCCATCCCCTTCCCATTCGTTTGATGTCTTGAGTTTAATCTTGATATAATTATCATTGAAGGGAGAATGGCGGCGCTTGGTTCAGCGTCTCGGCTAGAATCCACAAAAGACATCCACGAGTTGGAAAGCCTTAATATAACAAATTTTAAGTTAATTTTATTTTTTTTATTTTTTTACGAAGTTTTTTCGTAGTGAGTACCCAATCATAAAGACGATTCCATAAGAGAATTAGCGTTACACTTATGATGTTAGGACTCTTTCCCCTGTGGCGGGTGTTTCAAACATGCGGACGGCGGGTGCTTGATAGGGGACTATTATACTAATAGGCATATCGTCAATGATTTTGGGGCCACTACTAAATATTAGATTTTCATTCTTCGTTCCGGGACTCAAACCTATATTTTGTTTTGACAGCAAGCTAAATTTGTAAAGTTTTTATAGAAAAATATTTCCGGCAAAGCCGGATTTCTCCATACAATGCTGGCTCGCTATCGCTCACCAGGAAGAAATCTACACCTGGATGGGGATAATTGCCTTAAAACAGTTGGCTGAATGGGGCCGAATGGATACAAGCCAGGGAAAGAGAGAAAAGGAGAGAAAAAAAAAAAAAAAAAAAAACGGTGACCCCCCTTAAGTATCGAGAAATGAGCTGCCAAGGGAGTCGGTTTATTGTCAACTGAAAATAAACCGAGTATAGTAGGCAAGGTCTGTACGGTCTCTATATACTGTAACTCACTCACTCTCTCTCTCTCTCTACCAACTCCTATCATTCCCAGGAGTGTCTTAACATTCTCTCTCTCTCTCTCTCTACCAACTCATATCATTCCCAGGAGTGTCTTAACATACATACACTCTCTCTCTCTCTACCAACTCATATCATTCCCAGGAGTGTCTTAACATACATACATACACTCACTCTCTCTCTCTCTCTCTACCAACTCGTATCATTCCCAGGAGTGTCTTAACATACATACACTCTCTCTCTCTCTCTCTACCAACTCATATCATTCCCAGGAGTGTCTTAACATACATACACTCTCTCTACCAACTCCTATCATTCCCAGGAGTGTCTTAACATACATACACTCTCTCTACCAACTCATATCATTCCCAAGAGTGTCTTAACATACAATACACTCTCTCTACCAACTCATATCATTCCCAGGAGTGTCTTAACATACAATACACTCTCTCTACCAACTCATATCATTCCCAGGAGTGTCATAACATACATCACTCTCTCTTTACCAACTCACATCATTCCCAGGAGTGTCTTAACATACATCACTCTCTCTCTCTCTCTCTCCACCAACTCGTATCATTCCCAGGAGTATCTTAAGGGGGGATGGGCCAGTTTTCTGGACCACTTTCTTCCTAATGTTTAGCCCACTAGTTTAGAGATTTTAAGACGTTGGTTCCATTAATTTGGGGATTTTATGACCTTTCGCCCCATTGTTTTGTCAATTTTAAGACTTTCGTGCCATTTAGGTGTCGATTATTTCCTGGCGAGTGATAGCGAGCCTGCAATTTTAAGAGGAAAAGGCCTTTGGCCGGGAAATTTTTCTACCAAAAAATGTACAAATTTATCTTGAAGGGGGGTCTAGGGGGTGTTTTTCTAAGCTTGATGGAGGTCTAGGGAGGAAACTAAACAAATATATGAATAAATGAATAAATAGACCAAACAAACGGCCAGTCTCCCCTTCAGGGTTTTTTCTCGCTTTCTCTGGCTCTGAGAGAGAGAGAGAGAGAGAGAGAGAGAGAGAGAGAGAGAGAGAGAGAGAGAGAGAGAGAGAGAGAGAGAGAGAGAGAGAGAGAGAGAGAGACAGAGAGAGACAGAGAGAGACAGAGAGAGAGAGAGAGAGAGAGAGAGAGAGAGACAGAGAGAGAGAGACAGAGACAGAGACAGAGAGACAGAGACAGAGAGACAGAGAGAGAGAGAGAGAATGTTAAGGGGGGTCACAGGCTCTTTTTCTCTCCTTTTCTCACTTTCTCTGGCTTGTATCCATTCGGCCCCATTTAGCCTACTGTTGTAAGACGTTTATCCCCATCCAGGTGTCAATTTCTTCCTGGTGAGCGATAGCGAACCCGCATTCTATCGAGAAATCCGGCTTTGCCGGACACATTTGTCTATCGAAAAATGTACAAATTTAGCCTGCTGTCAAAAACTGTAAACAAAATATGTTGGCTCGCTACCGCTCGCCAAGAAAAAATCGACACCTGGATGGGAGTAAAACGTCTTAAAACAGAAGGCTGAATGGGGCCGAATAGATACAAACCAGAGAAAGAGAGAAAAAGAGCCTGTGACCCAACTTAACATTCTCTCTCTCTCTCTCAATGATTGCCAGGAGTGACTTAAGGGAGGTTTATTCTGGGCCCCCTTCTCCCTCATGTTTAGCTATATTAGTTTTAAGATTCTAAGACATTCCCCCCATTTCTTTGTCAATTTTAAGACTTTTCATGCCATTTCGGTGTCAATTTCTTCCTGGCGAGCAATAGCAGGCCTATAATCTAGGAGGAAACGTGCTTCGGCCGAAAAAAAATTCTACCGAAAAATGCACAAATTCATCTTGAAGGTGGATCTTGGGAGTCATATTTTAAGATTGATTGAGGTCTAGGGAGGAAAGTAAAAAAAACACAACATAAGGGAGCCCACCTCGCTTTTTTTTCTCTTTCTCTCGCTCTCTTTGGCTTGTATCCATTTGGCCCCATTCAGCCTACTGTTTTAAGACGTTTACCCCCATCCAGGTGTCAATATTTTCCAGCCAGCCAACATATATATATTTTTTTTTTACAGCAAGCTAAATTTGTACATTTTTCCATAGAAAAATTTCTCCGGTGAAGCCGGATTTCTCCATACAAAGCTGGCTCGCTGTTGCTCGCCAGGAAGAAATCGACACCTGGATGGGGATAAAAGTCTTAAAACAGTTGGCTGAATGGGGCCAAATGGATACAAGTCAGAGAAAGAGAAAAGGAGAGATAAAAAATGCCGGTGACCCCCCTTAACATGCAATAATAATGACATCTACGGTACATTTAATGCAGACTTACCAAGTAGTGATAATAACAATGGGGCTTAGTTTTCACAGCCACCACTATTTATGGGAATTAGGGAATGGTTTGAGGTAATTGTAGGTCTGCGACAGGCTTGTGTAATGTCACCATGGTTGTTTGATGTAGGCTATATAAATATGGATGGTGTGGTGAGGGAGGTGAAAATGAGAACTATGGGTAGAGGATTGGGTTTAGTAGGAAAGAATGGTAGAGATTGGAAATTGAACCATTTACGGTTTGCTGATGACAGCGTTGGTGGAGGATTCTGAGAAGCTGCAGCGAGTAGTCAACGAGTTTAGTGTGGTATGTGGGAGGAGGAAGCTGAGGGTGAACGTCAATAATAGTAAAGTAATGGTGTGTAATAGAGATGCTCATATGGTAAATCTAAATGTATAACTTGTTGGTGAAATACTGGAACAAGTGGAGTGTTTTAAACATCTAGGGGGAGTGATAAACAGGGATACAGGTGTGGAAATGGAGGTAAGACAATGAGTATGTGAAGGAAGGAAAGTTTTTGGAGCAATTAGAAATCTTGGAATGAAAGTGCAATATATCAGGGAATAGTTGTACCAACAGTTATGTATGGGGCTGAGACAAGGGCTCTGAATATACAAGAGAAAAGAAGGTTGGATGTGATGAGATGATCTGCTTCCGGAGTATGTAAGGAGTGACTCGTAGAGACAGGTTGAGGAATGAAGAGGTACATAGGAGAGTGGACAGCAGGAACCCTTGTTGGCCAGAGTGGACACAAGGGTGCTGTGCTGGTATAGACACGTTGAGCGAATGGGAGATGAAAGGCTTACTAAGAGAGTATATGAGTCAGAAACAAGGGGAAATAGATTGAGAGCAAGACCTCAGAGGAGATGGAGAGATGGTGAGAAAAAAGCATTGGTAGATAGAGAGATGACTGAAGAACAGACAAGGAAGTGGTAATGAATAGGAATGAATGGAGAATGATTGTGAATAGATGAATGAAAAAGCAGTCGTAGGGAGAGGGGATCAGGCGCCAGTTGGACTAGATAATAGTCCATCCGGCGCCTGGCTCAGGGAGCCGGTTTATATGAAGGGTCATGCCTGGAAGTGATGTGAGCGGGTATTGTGGTATGCTTCGCTGCGTGTCTGCCTGTTGAGACCAGAACCTCTCCGGGAGGTCTGGGACCTGGGAATCTTATGCTGGCCCGCTGGGGACCCCAAATGGGCTTCTCCTGGACGACCTAGATGTGTAGAATTGTTTGGTTTATGATATTACAGTATATTGTTTCTGTCCGTCCTCTGTCTCGAGTCAGCCACCCTCAGCTATGGATATGTGCCTGAGTACTGTATATGCTTATATACATACCAGTACATACTTACAGTTTGTGTGGCAAAAAGGAAATATGTATGACAGAAAAAAACATGAAAAACTGCAGACAAAAGTTGGTCATGCTGCTGTATAACTTTTTGGTTAGTGGCACAAAGTTGTTGTTGTTGTTGCTATTGTTGTGTAGAGAGAGATAGAATGTGTGTGAATGTCAGAGTAGGGTATGTACCATGTAAGAAAAAGAGGTTTATATACCATGTAAGTGTAAGAGTATAGGTTATGTACCATATAAGTACAGTATAAGAAGTTTCGTACCGGGTATGTGTGAGAATAGGCTACGTACCATGTAAGTATAAGAGATTATGTACAGTACGCATAAGAGTAAGCTATATACCTATAGTCTATTCGCTGTTAGTAGGCAAGAAATCATGACTTCTATCCTTTGTAACTCAAAAAGGGCTAGAGAAAATTGGCTGTAAATTTCCACATAATTATATTCCTTGACTGACTCTTTCCAAATGGTAGACATATTAGCTCGATTACTCTAGTAATTTTTTAGTTACAGAGGTGGAAGTCATGATTTCTTGCCTACTTACAGCGAATAGACTATAGTATGATGCTTATATACGCAAGTTAATGTGAACATTAGCGAATATATAAGGTTGCCTGAGAACAAGAACATCAATAGCCTGGGCTGCGTTCAGTCACAATTCGCTATGCATAACGTCCATCTATCTATCTATTGCCAGACACCTTACTCCCCTTAACCCACAGGACCCCAGGGACGTACGTGATGCGTCGGCAATGTATGTAACGCTAAACCCCAGAGCCGTAGCACCTGTGTCAGCAATTTCGACCTTATATACTCTTGTCCTATGGTAGCTAGAGGCCTGAGGATGGTATGGGATAATACCTTATGATGTTGCCGAACAGTGGCGGTACTCGGCAACCCCCTAGTCCAGCCGCGCGGGTGGGTACGGGCAGATGGGGAAAGCCAGTTTAACCACTTATCTCACCACCACTTTCGAGCTTATTTATTCTTGTCCTATCGTAGCTAGAAGGTTAACATTTGTATGGGATATACCTTATGATGTTGCCCAACACTGGCAATACTTGGCAACACCCAAGTCCCACCGCGTTGGGGAGTGGGAGGAGTGGAGGACTGGGCCGCCAGTTGTCCTGTTTAGTTCACGAGTGTCGGACCTACCTCATCGCCTCGCGATGTTGAAACAAAGGGAATGGAGAGGTTGCAGAAGGAGGAAGTCAGGGAGGAGTACAGGAGAGCAGTGGAAAGACGACTAGGTGGGTTCGACCTGGAAGTTATGGAAGAAGTGGAGGAGATGAGCAAGGTGTTTAAGGATGAGATCTGTGCAGCATGTGAGGAGGTGTGTGGAGTGAGGAGAAGAGGGAGGGGAGTGAAAGGTACAGCATGGTGGACAGAAGAGGTAAGAATAGCTGTGGAAGAAAAGAAGAAAGCATATAGAGAGTGGTTGGGTAGTAGAGGGAATGAAGATTCCGAGAGACAGAAACGAGCGAGGTACGTGGAGAGTAAGAGGGTGGTGAAGAGAGTAGTGAAGGAAAGTAAGAGAAGAGTAGATGAGGAATTTGGAAGGAATCTGAGTGTAAAATGGAGGGAGAGTAAGAAACTGTTCTGGAAAGAAGTCAAGAAAGTTAGGGAAGGTAGCAAGGGAAACAGTAAGGGTGTGAAAGATAAGAATGGGAGAATGCTAGCCGAGAAGCAAGAGAGAGTCGAAAGATGGAGGGAGTACTTCAGTGAGTTGCTAAATGAAAGGAATGAAGAGCCAGCAAACATAGCTGGATATGGTATGGGAGGGAGAAGAAGAGAAGTAGTGGAGGATTGGTGGGGATCAGGAGGTCAGAAGTGTGGGAAGCCATGAAAAGAGTGAAGTTGGGGAAAGCACCAGGAACAGATGGAGTGTGTGGGGAAATGTTGAGGTATGGTGGTGAGATAGTGATAGAATGGGTATGGAAAATGTGCAAACTAGCATGGGAGAAGGGGAGTGCACCCGATGACTGGAAGACTGGCATAATATTCCCCCTATATAAGGGCAAAGGGGAAAGAGGAGTGTGTGGTAACCACCGAGGAATATGTCTTCTAAGCGTAGTAGGGAAGGTATACAGTAGGGTAGTGATTGAGAGAGTGAGAGTGAGAACGGAGAAATGGATAGGCGACGAGCAGGGAGGTTTTAGGAAGGGAAGAGGATGTGTAGATCAGATTTTTACCCTGAATTGTGTTGTGGAGAAGTATCTGGAGAAGAAACAAAAGGTGTATGTTGCCTTTATGGACTTGGAGAAGGCCTATGACAGAGTGGATAGAGAAGGTTTGTGGAAAGTACTTAGAATATACGGAGTCGAGGGCAAGTTGCTGAAAGCAGTGAAGAGCATGTATGAGGGTGCAAAGGCGGCAGTACGTGTGGAGAGTGAGCAGAGCGAGTTCTTTGACCTGAATGTTGGTTTGAAACAGGGGTGTGTGATGTCCCCGTGGTTGTTTACTGTATATATGGATGGAGTTATGAAAGAAATACTATCAAGAGCAGTGGATGTTGGTGTATCGCTGAAAAGGGAGGGAATTGAGTGGAAGCTACCTATACTGCTGTTTGCGGATGATACAGTTCTGATTAGTGATAATGAATGGGAGTTGCAGGGTCTGGTAAATGAGTTTGGAACAGTGTGCGAAAAACGGAATTTGAAGGTAAATACGGGGAAGAGCAAGGTTATGGTCTTCGAAAGGGGTGAAGTCACAGAGTGTGAGGTGAAGCTGAACGGTCAGGCTATGGAGATCGTCAACTCTTTTAAGTATCTGGGCAGTGTGTTGAGTAAAGATGGGACTATGGATGAAGAGGTGCGGGAGAGGGTACAACAGGGGAAGAGGGTTGTAGGAACGCTAAAAGCAGTAACAAGAAATAGGGTGGTCAGTATGGAAGTGAAGAAGTCCTTGCATGACAGTGTGGTAATCCCGACACTGACTTATGGAAGCGAAGCATGGACGTTGGTTGAGAGACTCAGACCAAGAGTGAGAGCAGTGGAAATGAATTACTTAAGGAGTGCGTGCGGAGTTACATGGAGGGATAGACAGACTAATGAGGAAGTAAGAAGGAGGTGTGGTGTGGAGGTAGATGTGCTGGAAAGTGTGAAAAGGAACAACTTGAGATGGTTCGGCCATATGGAACGTATGGAAAGCGAGAGAATGACTAAGAGGGTGTACGAGAGCGAGGTGGAGGGACAGAGGGGGAGAGGTAGACCGAATATGAGGTGGAAGGATGGAGTGAGGAACTACATGAACGAAGGCGGTGCTGGTTGGGGGGAGGGGCGTCGACTGACTGGGGACAGAGGTGCATGGGGGCGGTTCGTTCGTGGCCACCCCTTCGGGGATCACGGCGTCAGGCAATAGATAGATAGATAGATAGAATAAAGTGTGTATCGCTCCCCTACTGCTCCCCATGACATAGTTGACTACCCACCAAGTGGGGAAGAGGAGGAGGATGACCCAGACCCCATGGCATTCCTCAAAATTCTGCCAGGTCATCATAGGGGTCAGAAGAGACGAGAAAATGTTTTCATGTTGCTACGTACACAACAAGCGCGGCGTACGTGGTCCTTCACCACCACCTCCCACTGTCTCCCCACTAAAAATATGTCAAAACCCATATTTCTAAGTCAAAAGTGCCTAAAACAATGTGTAAAACTCATATTCTAACTATAAAACATATGATAAAGTATAAAATCAATAAACAGTGCGTGAGAGAAGCATAATAAAAGTGAAAGATAGTGTATGGGGAATCGGCTGTCGGTCAGCTGGCCTTGTGTATGTGCGTGCATCATGGACCAAGATGGCCGCCAGTCGCCATGGTAACCAGGACGCGCGCGGGGCTTGCCACTCATCGGCACTTATAAAACTTGAATCTATGCACTTTTCACACTGTAACGTCACTTACAATGACATTATGTGATACATGTTGCTAATATATGAACTATGAAGACACACATGATGCTCGGGTGGTCAGCCGTCCGGCTGGCTCAGTTGATAGCGTGCCTGATTCCCACCTTGAAGGTCTCGCGTTCAATCCCCGCTCAGATTGAAAAGTTTTTCTGGGATACAGCCGGCAGTTACCATCTCCCCATGAGCAAGGGGGATGGGTAATGGTCTCTGGTAGACTAAAAGAAAGCCAAGCGCTTGCGAATCCTCGAAGGAGGAGAGACGGGCGCTATATAAGTAACCAGAAGATTATTATTATTATTATTAAATAACCGTCACTCGAAAACTGGACGCATCGTACATCTGCCATGCTACCGCGCTCAGCTGGTGTGTGCCCGGGCGGGAGGTTTGAAGAGCGCCCGTCACCAGCTGATGGCTGAGTGGCCCCCAAATGACCGAGGTGAGTGTATTTTTTTGTTTTCACTTCTCACCTATTTAAGCTATTTAAAGAATATATACAGTATATATACGAAAATCAGCTGGTCCCACAGCCTGATTTGTATTATTAATTAGTTGGTACTCAGTTGCTTTATGAGGGTGGCCATACACAAAATGCCCCAAAGCGGACCTATCTCCTGTAAGAGAGACAACCCATGCCACTTTACTGAAGGACTTACAGGATTGACCACTCAATATAGGTTCCGTCCGACTCCGAGGCCTTCTATGTATCTTATTAGCACTATATTTTTTACAGTGGTGCGCGGCTAATCTATTCACTAACCTGCTTCTCCCTTAGGTAAGCAACATGGATTTTTATAAGGTTTACTCCCCTAGACAGGTTACCGACCCAGGCTAACGAGTCCCATCCACCCGGATTTATATAAGATTTTCTCCCCTAAATGAGTTGCCGACCAATGCTAACGAGTCCCATCCACCCGATATGCATAACGTAAGGCAGCTTATTGCTGTGTACCAATACAGCCATGTGTTGCCAGCAACAATACAGTATTAATTAGCGCAATAAAAGAAAAAATAATTATACAATACGCTTTTGGTAATTGAATATTTGGTTTCAATCATTTCTGGATGCTGTCAAATTTGTATTGCCTGGCTTGTTGGTATACAGCAATACGCTGCCTTATGTATTGCATAGCAAGGCAGCCCTGTTCAGAGCTGCCTCACTGGTCAGTTTTTAAAAGATCATACCGTAAGGTCTGATCCCACATCTTTCTTGGTCTGCCTCTTGGTGCAGCTCTCTCCATGTTCACGGACTTGCATCTTTTCACCCAACTTAGTTCATCCATCTTCTCTACATGCCCGAACCATTCAAGCCTAATATAGGTAGCGCCAGCGAACTTGACAATAATCTGGACTCCGTAATTGGGCTAACGTTTCTATGATTTGGGAAGAGTCCACCAGGAAAAAGACATGGATATTCACAGCCAGTTTGCTCTAGACCCTTTTGAGTTACAAAGAGGTCAGGAATCAAGATTATTGTCAAGTTCGTTGGCGCTACCTACAGTATTGTACACATCTCATCACTGATACTCTTGATACCTAACCGTCTCCTCAGCTCTTCACTTGATATCCTATCTTGCAGTTTCGCTCCACACATCCAACTCACCATGATCATCTCATTGCGTTCCATTCTTTTTACATCATAAACTTTGACAGGCCACGTTTCTGAAGCATATGTCATTGCGCTTCCAAAACATGAAGCGTACACCTTTCCCTTCAAGGGGAGAGGAAATCTTATGGTAAGTACTGGTAATACCCAGGGTAGGCCTCATAGGCGTGTGTTAAGGAGTTGCTGGAACTCCTGTTTCATATGTCTGGCTTCCCTCACTGTTTGTGTCTTACCTACACAGAATAATCCAGCTAACTCTCACAAAAACCTCCTCCTCCTATCCTTTTCACTACACTAAACAAGCATACCATTCTCCTTTCCAATGCTGTCAAAAATAAAACAAATAAATACAAAAAATAAACATAATTTGGCTCTCACACTTTTTCGATTTTGGGAGAGGCATTTGTTGCAGGCAGCTTTGCCTTTTGCCTCCTCCATACATATGAAGAAAAAAAGGTCTCTGAACATTCCGTATCTTATTCTGGCGATAGTGGCGGCCTTGGCCCCATCACCGGCAGAGAAATATCACTTAAGTACGGTAGCTAAACTTATCCACCATCTCCATGTATCAATTTTTAAAATTCTAATTATAACTATTGGTTACGGGAGAGGGTACACCAGGGGAAAGGGTTGTATGAACGCTGAAAGCAGTAACAAAGAATAGGGTGGTGAGCATGGAAGCAAAACAGTCATTGCATGATAGTGTGTTAATCCCGACATTGACATACAGGAGTGAAGCATGGATGTTGTTGGACCGACATAAATCAAGAGTGAGAGGGCCCTCTTGAGAAGTGTGTGTGGAATTTCATGTAAAGATAGACAGATGAATCAGGATGTACGAAAGCATTGTGGTGTGGATGTGCTGGAGAGTGTGAAAAGGAACACCTTGAAATGGTTCGGTCATTTGGAATGCATGGGAAGTAAGAGAATGACTAAGGGAGTGTTCGAGAGTGAGGTGGAAGGACAGAGAGGAAGAGACAGACTGTGAGTGAGGTGGAATTATGGAGTTGAGAGGTATAAGAGTGAAAGTGATGTTCTCAAAAACTGTGCTTCCGTGCTGACTCCCTGCCAGGCAAACTCTTTCGTCTCTGTCTATCCTCTGACGTCTTCCCTTCATGCTGGAAATTTGCTCACATTCAACCTGTCCCAAAGAAGGGGGACTGCTCTCAACTCTCCAACTATCATCCAATTGCTCTCATCTCTTGTCTTTCTAAATTTTTGAAACTATTCTTGCTTCCAAATTTCTTAAGCATTTCTCTTCTCATAATCTGCTCTCAGATCGCCAGTATGGCTTCCTTAAGGGTCGCTCTACTGGTGATCTTCTTTCATATCTTACTAACTCTTGGTCATCCTCCTTTCAGGAATTCGGTGAGACTTTTTCTATTGCACTAGACATATCGAAAGCCTTCGATAGAGTCTGGCACAAATCTTTAATTTCTAAACTACCCTCCTTCGGTTTCTATCCCTCCATCTGTGCCTTTGTCTCTACTTTCCTTTCCGGCCGTTCCATAGCCACGGTTGTGGACGGCCATTGTTCACTTCCTCACCCTATAAACTCCGGTGTTCCTCAGGGCTCTGTCCTATCTCCTATTCTCTTTCTAATTATTATAAATGATCTCCTCAACTGTACCTCAATTCCCATCCATTCATACGCAGACGACTCAACCTTCCACTACTCCATTAGTTTTTCAGAACCCCCAAGCCAGCAATCCCTCAACGACAAACGTAATGAAGCCATAGAACTCTTAAATTCTGATCTAAATACTATCTCCAATTGGGGCAGAGAAAACCTTGTTACCTTTAATGCTTCCAAAACCCAATTTCTCCATCTATCTACCCGTAAGGAACTCCCAGCGGACTATCCCTTATTCTTCAACAATACAAAAATCAATCCTTCATCTTCTCTCAATATTCTTGGGGTCTCTTTTTCTTCTGCTCTCAGTTGGAAGGACCATATTAACAGTCTTGCTAAGGCAGCCTCCCAGAAGCTGGGTGTGCTCAACCGCCTTAGGGGGTTCTTTTCCCCTGCACAGCTTCTTGCTCTGTACAGGGGCATAGTGCGTCCTTGTATTGAGTATTGTTCACATGTGTGGGGAGGTTCCTCTCACACCGCTCTCCTATACAAAGTTGAAAGGAAGGCCTTTCGTATCATTAACTCCCGTCCACTCACCAACTCTCTGCAATCTCTCTCTCTCCGCCGCAATGTTGCATCTCTCTCGCTATTCTATCGCTACTATAATAATCAGTGTTCCTCAGAGCTTTCCCAGTGTATACCACCTCCTTTAATTAGGGCACGTGGTACCCGTCTTGCAACTCAATCCCACCCCTACTCTGTGCAACTCTCTAACCCAAGTTTGAAATGTTACTCTCAAACATTCTTCTACTCAACAGCTGAGCTCTGGAACTCTCTCCCAGAATCAGTCTTTCCCTCTTCCTATGATTTAAATTGCTTCAAACTCCGTGTGCCAGGCATTTTGGCTCTAACGTCTCTTGATTTTGGCCCTGTCACTCTTTCAACTATGGAGGAGGCACTCGCTATAGGCAGTTCTGCCTTTTGCCGCCCTCAATCACATAGAAAAACAACAAAAACATAAAACAAAAAAAGTGGGAGGAGGGGCGGCGGCTGACAGAGGTGCATGGAGGCGATTCATTCATGGCCACCCATTCGGGGATCATGACGTCTGGCAACAGAAAGATACAGAGATAGTAAACCTAACAATAGCTACATACCGGTACTAGTTACTGTTGCTTCCATGTCCTCTACTGATGTCGAGGAGCGAGTCGCCCTACAGATTTCATGAGTGGGACCTGGTACTGCAGGCTATTCCAGAGGATAGCTTTCTCCCCCGATGGTAACACACAAAGTCACAACCACCTGTGAAAGAATTATAAAATATATATACCTGTAGTGTAGTTATTTTAACACTCTCGGACTCATATGACGCTAGAGCGTCATATGGCGGTTTTGCCAAAATACTCATAAGACGCTAGAGCGTCATATGAACTCATGTTAATATCTCTCTAATAAGTTATATGACGCTCTTGCATCATTTAGGCCTCAGTAAGTTAGTAAGTTAGATCAGAATCTGTCGAATGGTGGCAACCCCAAGTTCCTCCGACTTCTAACGGTCCCGTAGTGAGATTTTGACTGTTGTGTGGATAATACTGTGCGGTCCGCCTCCTCGTCAGTAAGTTAACTATTTCAGTCAGAGGGGGTTAATATCAACCAACCAACTTTAAACATACACCAAACACTGGTTTAGAGATCATTAACCCGAGAAGTGCGATATAATTCACGGAAGTACTGTATGTGTATAGCGAATGCGATAGGCCTCACGGAAGTAAGACCCCGAAAAAAACATGGGATGGATGTAGTTACCGGGTGTACCACTACCGACATATAACATAAATCATCTATAAATACTTATTGGCCTAATAAAATAAATACTTCTAAATCTATAATACTAGGTTAGGTTAGGTTAGGTTGTTTGGTTAGGCTAATGTATTTTTGTATCCAAAGGCAGTCAAAATAGACGGGTAGTGTAAACAAGACGGGCGGTACACCCGGTAACTACATTCTTGCCAAAAACATTAAAAAACGCCCCAGGGGCTCAGAAACAAAGGAATATGTCATTAGGTGAGATAATTCCTCTCTAGTACTTCCTAGCACTCGTCTCATGTTTCTTCCCCGCCTTTTCCACCACTCCTCAATTATCACCTATTTTTCCTCTTATTTTCACGACTTATTGGTTATTTTTCGAGCGAATTTCTCTCCCACGATTACGTAGCAAAAGTGAGTTACATAAGAGACCTTATATAACTGAGACTTCACCCGCTCGCTTCAGTGTAACGAGAGAGGTCGAGGAGGGAGGGTGTATGTCTTCCCGCCTACCGCCTGAGGATACAACCGGGTGGCGAATATTTGTTTTTCACCACCTAAATGCTTTCCCCACTTATTTTATCACTTCAAGATTCATATGTTCATCATATTAGTAAAATAAGTGCTAATGGAAAATACATTATGCTTTATATGGTAGATATTCTATATTTTATTAATTTCACCACAACACCAATCACTCCCAATTTAACAAATTTTGTCAGAATATTGGGTAATCAATTTGCATATAACTACGTACTGTACGTCACAGGCCATATGCGCGCTTGCCGGGTTAAATATTATAATGTGTAAGTTTACAGTCCGGGGCACTAACAACAACGCACCCATTGAAATCCGTATCGAGCACAAATTTATCTTTATTTAGGGGGTGTTGTTTTAAAGCTTGATGGAGGTCAAAAAAAAAAAAAAAATTAACCCACTGAGTACCAGCTAAATATTTAAAAATGTACCACCCAGGACCGGCTGATTCTGATTTTTTTTTTTTATTCCAGAAACAATAGCGAATGGGTTAGGAATGAAGGAAAAACCACGAAAAACCGATCAAAAAGCTCAAAAAATGGTCCTACAGAGCCCCCGAAAACGGATTTTACAAGAGTAAAAAATTGAAGGCAATTTCCCAAAAAAACAGGTTTTTGCGCGCTCATGCGCACACGGTTGGACTTTGAGAGTTTTCAACCATCGGCATGGGTGCGTGGGATACTTACACAGTTCCCATAAAAATCTGAGCCCTCTAGGTGCCATAGGACCGGAGTAATAGGGACCGGAGTGACACTGATGCAAACAAGGAGTCGCTGGGGTTTAGCGTTACATACATTACCGACGCACGGTTTGCGTCGCTGGGGCTCAGTGGGTTAACCCCTACTGTACCAGTGACATCATCTTACCGTATTTAATTCTTGCTACATTTAGAGGTAGAATGTAGAGTTTGGGCGTACCACCAGCCTTGTTTACACTATGCGGAGCGGCGGCGAACGCTTGCCATCATGTTTCCGTCTATTTTGACTGCCTTTGGATACAATAATATGAGTGGGGGGATATTGTCATCATCATATATCTTGCCAGCAGGGGGGCAAATAACCAAAATAATTGCCGTCAAAATAGAAGCGAACTTAACCACGGCGATCGACATATGTAAAGATGACAACGGCGGCGGCAGTGTCGGACGCTTGCGATCATGTTCCTGTCTATTTTGAATGCCATTAGATACAATAATATATTGATTGCCAGCAGGGAGCAAATAACCGAAAAAAATCGCCTTAAAAATAGACGCGAACTTAACCGCAGCGATCGACCTATGTAAACATGATGACCGTACGCCCGGACACTACATCCATCCCCATTTAGACGATCTTGTGCAGCTGGAGAAGGATATATGGTAGTTAAAAGGATTCATGCATATTCTCACAAACCAATTACACAATTAAGGGGAGGCAGACCGTTTTTCTGGACCCCATTCTTCCTAATGTTTAGCCTCACTAGTTTTGAGATTATAAGACCTTCAACCCATTAGTTTGGCGATTTTAAGACCTTTCACCCCATTTCGTTGTCAATTTTAAGACCTTTCGTGCCATTTAGGTGTCGATTATTTCCTAGCGAGTGATAGGGAGCCTGCAATTTTAAGAGGAATCTGCCTTCGGCCGGGACATTTTTCTACCGAAAAATGTACAAATTTATCTTGAAGGGGGATCTAGGGGGTGTTTTTCTAAGCTTGATGGAGGTCTAGGGAGGAAACTAAAAATATATGAATAAATGAATTAATAGACCAATCAAACTGTCAGTCTCCCCTTAACTAACAAATAAACATAATTAATGAAACTAATGAATACATGTGGTACTCCAAGGATTCGTACCTAGGATATTCACACCAAAATTCTGCGCACTAATTGAGAATGCCTGTATCCTTTTAATTGGTAGACGTCTTTCCTACACTTAATAAAATAGTCTAATAGTTGCTAGAACATTATGAAAAGGACGTTACTAGTACTGAATGGGATAAATAGATGAATAAATAAACATTTGGATTGGCACAAAAGTGTAATAGTAAATATATACAAAGGAAAATGGCATGCGCTAGATAGAGGTAATTATAGGGGCTTGAAAATGCTTGACCAAATCATGAAGGAAGGTCTGCGAGTCTTTTTGAGGGTTTGATCAGGCAAAACATCTCCATTGATGATATGCAGTTTGGTTTTATATTATGCCAGGACGTGGTACAACCGATGCTATCTTCATAGTCAGGCAGATACAGGAAAGATACTTACTAAAAGGCAGGGATCTTTACTTTGTGTTTGTAGATCTCGGGAAGGCCTTTGACAGGGTGCCTAGAGATATTGTGCAGTGGGCTATGAGGAAACTTTGTGTGGAAGAGTGGCTGGTGCGTGTGATAATGAAGATGTATGAGGATTCACGAACTGCAGTGAGGGTGAAAGGTGTACGGTACCGGTACTGAGTGAGGAGTTCACAGTCCGTGTTGGATTTCATCAGGGTTCAGTGTTAAGCCCCCTCCTCTTTATTATGGTCCTGGAGGCACTGTTTTAGATCCGGACTCCCGTGGGAACTGTTTTATGTCCTAATGGCTGACAATCTGCAAGATGCGGAGGCCAAATTCAGAAGATGGAGAGAGGGCATGGCGAGCAAGGGTTTAAGAGTCAATATCAACAAAACCAAGGTTATGCATTGTAGATTGAGACGAGGCAATGTGGAAAAGAGCGGTGCTTACTCATGTGCAGTGTGTGGGCGCTAACTCGATTCGGTGTAGCATCTGTCGATGTTGGGAGCACCATGGGAGTAAGCGCTGTAGTAGAATAAAAGGACCCCTGCCGAAGGATAAGTCAGAAATAGAGAAATTTGAGTGTTTAGTGTGTAAGGGCGAGCTTGTGTTAAATGATGATCTTGTGGCTGTGAATTTTGGAAATTAGTCATTGGAGCTGGTGGACAAGTGTTGTTACTTAGTAGATACCATCTCTGCCGGTGGTGGGGCCGAGGCTGCCATTGTCGCTAGAAGTAGATGTGGCTGGGGGAAGTTTAGAGAACTGCTGCCAATTCTGACCATGAAAAGAATACCTCTCCCCCTGAAGGGAAAGGTGTATGCCTCATGTGTTAGAAGTGCAATGACTTATGCCTCAGAAACATGGGCCGTTAAAGTAGAGGATGTCAACAGAATGGAACGTAATGAGATGAGAATGGCGAGATGGATGTGTGTGGGGCCAAGCTACAGGATAGAATAACATATGATGAGTTGAGGAGACATTTAGGTATAAAGAGTATTAGCGAGGAGATGCGTACAAGTAGTTGTTGTTGTTGCTGTTGCTGTTCCCCAGGCTGTCTGGCCCAACAGCCACAAGGTCCCGAACAAGGCCAAGGCCATAGCCGAGCGCCCCCACAAAACCCTCCCTGCTTACCACTAATAAAGCCCGGGTGACCGAAGCCACTCCAAGGCAGGGAGCTGAGGAGGGCGCGGAAACATCCGGGAAACCAGAGCCCTACCCAAGGCCCTGTGCCCCTCAGCAATTATGAAGGGAAAGTGTTGAGGGGCAAAGGAAAAATGTGACACTTTGGTTCCCAATCTGTTGGCAGCAGGGAGGTCAATCCATGGAAGAGACGCCGTCACTTGCGATCTAGAAAACATATAAGTAAAAGGAACAGTCCGAGTAAGCTATGGGTATGGCAGAGATTGCTCAGTTCTCACTCTGATAGACCAGACCATCACCACATGACTAGATCCCAATCCTCTCCGCATCAGATAGGAAAGGCCCTAGAAAGCCGCCTTTGGCGGGGTGTTAGCTCCCCTATTTCAACACCTTTCGGGGTTGGGCATCCGCCCGCCCAGATGCGTATAAGTAGACTGGGATGGTATGGGCATGTGGAGAGAATGGATGAACAAAATTGGGTGAAAAGATGCAGGTCTATGATTGTGGGGGGAGCTGCACCAAGGAGTGGACCGAGGAAGACCTGGGATCGGACTATAAGTGCCGATCTCAAATCCAAAAACTTGACAAGTGAAGCAACCCTTAACAGGGTTGCCTGGAACACCGCCATTAGGACAAGAAACTGAAACTGCACATATGTGTGGAGCACTCAGTCTTAAAATGTTATGTATGTATGTAAACATCACCTGGATGGTTTCTTCCTGACCAACTTAAGGGGGAATGGGCATATTTTTTTGCTTATTTATATGTTTTTATAATTTGTTTAGTTTCCTCCCTAGACCTCCATCAAACTTTAAAAATACACCCCCAAGACCCCGTTCAAGATAAATTTTTAAATTTTTAGATAGAAAAATGTCTCGGGCAGCAGTAGAACAAGCGTGAGTAAACCAAGATTTGTTTGCATTAGACAGAGAAAGAAAATGGAATGTAAGCTTCCATGACCGAGAGGATAACCTCGGTAATGCGTTCAGCACTCTCCGAGGGTCCCCGGCCACGGAAGCAAAAGTCATTCCATAGGAAATCAAAGAAGTACTGCTGAAGAGCCTCCCAGTCAGCAGCACCAAAATGCCACAAGCGCCGCCAGTTGGGAGGATCGGGTGGACGTACCGGAGAGATAGGACAGGTGACAGATATTAGTTTATGGTCGGAGGAGCCCAAAGGAGAGAAAAGATTCACAGTATAAGCAGAAGGGTTAGAGGTTAGAAATAAGTCAAGAATGTTGGGCCGATCTCCGAAGCGATCCGGGATACAGGTGAGTTGCTAGACTAATTGCTCTAGGTCGTTTAATATAGAAAAGATGTAGGCTTGTTCACTAGGTTGGTCAGTGGAAACAGAGGAGAGCCGTTGGTAGGCTAATAGGCTATACAACAATATTAGCTGTTTTTTTTTTTTTTTTTCTATGTAAATGAGGGAGGCAAAAGGCAGAACTGCCTATAGCGAGTGCCTCCCCCATAGTTGAAAGAGTGACAGGGCCAAAATCAAGGGACATTCGAGCCAAAATGCCTGGACACACAGAGTTAGAAGCAATTTAAGTCACAGGAAGAGGGAAAGACTGATTCTGGGAGAGAGATCCAGAGCTCAGCTGTTGAGTCGAAGAAAGTTTGAGAGTAATGTTTTACTCTTGGGTTGGAGAGTTGCACAGAGTAGGGGTGGGATTGAGTAGCAAGACGGGTACCACGTGCCCTACGTAAAGGAGGTGGTATACACTGGGAAAGCTTTGAGGAACACTGCTTATTAGAGTAGCGATAGAATAGCGAGAGAGATGCAACATTGCGGCAGAGAGAGAGAGATTGCAGAGAATTGGTGAGTGGACGGGAGTTAATGATACGAAAGGCCTTCCTTTCAACTTTGTCTAGGAGAGCGGTGTGAGAGGAACCTCCCCACACATGTGAACAATACTCAATACAAGGACGCACTATGCCCCTGTACAGAGCAAGAAGCTGTGCAGGGGAAAAGAACCCCCTAAGGCAGTTGAGCACACCCAGCTTCTGGGAGGCTGCCTTAGCAAGACTGGTCATATGGTCCTTCCAAATGAGAGCAGAAGAAAAAGAGACACCAAGAATATTGAGAGAAGATGAAGGATTGATGTTTGTATTGTTGAAGAATAAGGGATAGTCCGCTGGGAGTTCCGGACGGGTAGATAGATGGAGAAATTGGGTTTTGGAAGCATTAAAGGCAACAAGGTTTTCTCTGCCCCAATTAGAGATAGGGCCTAGTATTTAGATTAGAATTTAAGATTTCTATGGCTTCATTAAGTTTGTCGTTGAGGGATTTCTGGCTGGGGCGTTCTGAAAAACTAAAGGAGTAGTGTAAGGTAGAGTCGTCTGCGTATGAATGGATGGTAATTGAGGTACAGTTGAGAAGATCATTTATAAAAATTAGAAAGAGAATAGCAGATAGGACAGAGCCCTGAGGAACATCGGAGTTTATAGGGTGAGGAAGTGAACGATGGCCGTCCACAACCGCGGCTATGGAACGGCCGGAAAGGAAATTAGAGACAAAGGCACAGATGGAGGGATGGAAACCGAAGGAGGGTAATTTAGAAATTAAAGATTTGTGCCAGACTCTATCGAAGGCTTTCGATATGTCTAGTGCAATAGAAAAAGTCTCACCGAAGTCCCGAAAGGAGGATGACCAAGAGTTAATAAGATATGAAAGAAGATCACCAGTAGAGTGACCCTTAAGGAAGCCATACTGGCGATCTGAGAGCAGCTTATGAGAAGAGAAATGCTTAAGAAATTTGGAAGCAAGAATAGTTTCAAAAACTTTAGAAAGACAAGAGATGAGAGCAATTGGACGATAGTTGGAAGGTTGAGAGCAGTCGCCCTTCTTTGGGACAGGTTGCATGTGAGCAAACTTCCAGCATGAAGGGAAGACATTAGAGGATAGACAGAGACGAAAGAGTTTGCCTAGGCAAGGAGTCAGCAAGGAAGCACAGTTTTTGAGAACAACAGGAGGAACACCGTCCGGACCGTACGCCTTCTTAGTATTAAGCCCAGAGAGGGTAGAAAGTACATCTTTAGAAGAGATTAGGATATTAGGCATAAGTAAGAGAGAGGAGGGTGGAGAGGGAGGAATAGCACCGGAATCATCCAAGGTGGAGTTTCTAGCAAAAGTTTGCCATGTTACCTAAAGTACCTAGTTACAAATAGGTAGGTAAAAAATTGGGCAAGAATGTTAAGTTCAGGCGTACCGCCAGCCTTGTTTACACTACGCATAGTGGCATCGGACCTTTGCCATCATGTTCCCGTCTATTTTGACTGCCTTTGGATACAATGATATGTTGAGGGGGGGCTTTGCCCTCACCCCCCCATGACATATATTGTCACGCCTTCTGCATGTCGTAAGAGGCGACTAAAGAGGTTGGGTCGGTGGGCTTGCGATCCCCACCCGGAAAAAAATACATAGCAACGATGAACGATCAATCGGCCTCGGATGCGGACGGACCCTGTGTTGACGAACCCCGACCGACTATGGACAAGCCTACGGACATTCTGAGAATAGGGACATGGAATGTGAGTGGGATGAATGATGGCATAAAAGAGAGAGAGGTACTGGAAGTGTTAGTGAATGCCAGGCTGGATGTATGTGGAATGACTGAGACCAAATGGAAGGGTACAGATGTGAGAGAGTGGGAGTGTGGAATGGGTGTGTGTGCAGGAGTGAGTGAGGGAGCAGCGAGAGAAGGTGCGTGTTTGTTTGTAAGTAACAAATGGAAGGAGTGTGTAAGAGAATATGGGTCAGTGGGTTCAAGGATTGTGTGGGTGAGAATGAATGTAGGAATACAAACGTGGGTGATTGTGTGTGTGTATGCATGCTCCGACAGAGGATAAACTTGTAAGAAAGAAAGGTTAGTTCTGGGTGAATGTGAAGGTATGCCTGGAAAAGTTTGACAAGAACAAAAGAATATTTCTGATTGGGGATATGACACCTTAAGGTGTGGGAAGGAGGTTGTGGATAGCCAACACCTTCTTCCGACACAGAATGATACACAGGTACACATGGAAAGTGGTGTGGATGATGAAGACTAAGACAGTGGTGGAACTAAAGTCACTGATTGATTATATACTGTATGTGTGGATGAAATAATGAAGAAATCTGTGATGGATGCTAGGGTGTATAGGGGTATTGGAGGGGGTCTGTCTGATCATTATGTAGTAGTAGCTAAGGTTAGGATACAAAAGAAGTGGGTGAGGAGAGCTGGAGGGAGGCGAGAGGAAGGAGGAATGGTGAGGAGGGTGGAGAGGCTGCAGGAGGAGGAAATCAGGGAAGAGTACAGGAGAGCAGTAGAAAGACGACTAGGTGGGTTCGACTTGGAAGATATGGAGGAAGTGGAGGAGATAAGCAAGGTGTTTAAGGAAGAGGTCTGTGCAGCATGTGAGGAGGTGTGTGGAGTGAGGAGAAGAGGGAGGGGAGTGAAAGGTACAGCATGGTGGACAGAAGAGGTAAAAATAGCTGTGGAAGATAAGAAGAAAGCATATAGAGAGTGGTTGGGTAGTAGAGGGAATGAAGATTTGGAGAGGCAGAAACGAGCGAGGTACGTGGAGAGAAAGTGGTGAAGAGAGTAGTGAAGGAAAGTAAGAGAAGATTAGATGAGGAATTTGGAAGGAATCTGAGTGTAAAATGGAGGGAGTGTAAGAAACTGTTCTGGAAAGAAGTCAAGAAAGTTAGGGAAGGTAGCAAGGGAAACAGTAAGAGTGTGAAAGATAAGAATGGGAGAATGCTAGCCGAGAAGCAAGAGAGTCGAAAGATGGAGGGATTACTTCAACGAGTTGCTAAATGTAAGGAATGAAGAGCCAGCAAACATAGTTGGATGGGGTATGGGACGGAGAAGAGAAGTAGTGGAGGAGGAGGTGGGGATCAGGAAGTCAGAAGTGTGGGAAGCCATGAAAAGTGTGAAGTTGGAAAAAGCACCAGGAACAAATGGAGTGTGTGGGGAAATGTTGAGGTATGGTGGGGAGATAGTGATCGAATGGGTATGGAAAATGTGCAAACTAGCATGGGAGAAGTTGAATGCACCCGATGACTGAAAGACTGGCATAATAGTCCCCCTATTTAAGGGCAAAGGGGAAAGAGGAGTGTGTGGTAACCACCGAGGAATATGTCTTTTAAGCGTAGTAGGGAAGGTGTACAGTAGGGTAGTGATTGAGAGAGTGAGAGTGAGAATGGAGAAATGGATAGGCGACGAGCAGGGAGGTTTTAGGAAGGGAAGAGGATATGTAGATCAGAATTTTACCCTGAATTGTGTTGTGGAGAAATATCTGGAGAAGAAACAAAAGGTGTATGTTGCCTTTGTGGACTTGGAGAAGGCCTATGACAGAGTGGATAGAGAAGGCATGTGGAAAGTACTTAGAATATACGGAGTAGATGGCAAGTTGCTGAAAGCAGTGAAGAGCATGTATAAGGGTGCAAAGGCGGCAGTACGTGTGGAGAATGAGCAGAGCGAGTTCTTTGACCTGAGTGTTGGGTTGAAACAGGGGTGTGTGATGTCCCCGTGGTTGTTTACTGTATATATGGATGGAGTCATGAAAGAAATTCTAGGAAGAGCAGTGGATGTTGGTGTATCGCTGAAGAGGGAGGGAAATGAGTGGAAGCTGCCTATACTGCTGTTTGCGGATGATACTGTTCTGATGAGCGATAATGAATGGGAGTTGCAGGGTCTGGTAAATGAGTTTGGAACAGTGTGCGAAAAACGGAATTTGAAGGTAAATGCGGGGAAGAGCAATGTTATGGTCTTCGACATGGGTGAAGTCACAGAGTGTGAGGTGAAGTTGAACAGTCAGGCTATGGAGATTGTCAGCTATTTTAAGTATCTGGGCAGTGTGTTGAGTAAAGATGGGACTATGGATGAAGAAGTGCGGGAGAGGGTGCAACAGGGGAAGAGGGTTGTAGGAACGTTGACAGCAGTAACAAGAAATAGAGTGGTCAGTATGGAAGTGAAGAAATCCTTGCATGACAGTGTGGTAATCCCGACACTGACTGACTTACGGAAGCGAAGCATGGACGTTTGGGAAGAGACTCAGACCAAGAGTTGGAAATTAGTTACTTGAGAAGTGCGTGCGGAGCTACATGGAGGGATAGACAGACGAATGAGGAAGTAAGGAGGAGGTGTGGTGTGGAGGTAGATGTGCTGGAAAGTGTGAAAAGGAACAACTTGAGATGGTTCGGCCATATGGAAAGCGAGAGATTGACTAAGAGGGTGTACGAGAGTGAGGTGGAAGGACAGAGAGGGAGAGGTGCACTGAGGGAGAGGTGGAAGGATGGAGTGAGGAAGTATATGAATGAAGGCGGTGCTGGTTGGGAGGAGGGGCATCGACTGACTGGGGACAGAGGTGCATGGGGGCGGTTCGTTCGTGTCCACCCCTTCGGGGATCACGGCGTCAGGCAATAGATAGATATATATTGCTAGCAGGGGGCAAATAACCGAATTAATCGCCGTCAAAATAAACGCGAAGTTAACCGGGGCGATCGCCCTATGTAAACCATGACGACCGTACGGCCGGAATCTACATCCATCCCAAATATTGTGAACCCTAACCTCTGTAACTCATAAAGGGCTGTAACTCTCCACATCTATTCCCTGTCTGACCCTTCCCAAAAGGTAGTAATATTAGCTCAATTACTTTAGGCGTTAGCGAGTTATAGAGGTTAAGGTACTTATCACCGAAAGTACCAATAATTATTTCTCAAATATTTGAAGGCTATTATAGAATAAGGATGTTGCAAAGATCATATTAAAATGTGTTTCAACCTCCGGAGATACATTTGATGTGCACTATAAAGTACTGTAAAAATAAAAAAAAGTCTCCCTATTGATGGCAGTGAAATTCTTCTTAAGCCCCTTACTGTTAAAATGGATGCTGATTTCAATAAATCATAAGAGGGTGAGGGGGGGCTTCCTATATCCAAAGGCATAACAAAATGTATATTTACCCTGAAAATGACTTACATTAGAGTGTTTTAAGATGGTTGGATAATGGGAGAAATAACATTTTCCGGGGATTGTAACTAATTTCAACTACCGGTACTGTATAATGATGAAAACTACCTAAAACCAAAAAGAAAACCCATGGAAAAATTAGTGGTACCGTAGTTTCGGTTATATTTTCCGAGGTTAATATTCAAGAGTTCTGCCCTACATATTTGGAACAGGGCATGGCAATTAGTATTGGAGGGTCTAGGTGAACTAGGGAAGGATGTAGTGTCCGGGCGTACGGTCATCATGTTTACATAGGTCGATCGCCGCGGTTAAGTTCGCGTCTATTTTGACGGCGATTTGTTTTGGTTATTTGCCCCCTTCTGGCAATATATTTGATGGGGGTATGGACGCTTCGTCACCATTCCGTTTCGTCACTACCCGGTTCATCCCCAAAAACCTGTTTCGTCACCAAAATTCAGACCCGTTTCATCACCACTATGTTTAATAGTCCAAAAGGCATTATTTGCAGCTTGGTTCGAAACTCATCAACTACTCCAATATATATTCTTGCCCTGGATGTCACTAAAGTATGAACAAGACCGGAATGTAGCGAAATATACCGAAATATATAGATGCTTCCTCGGGCCCGGGCTCCCGTGACCCCCTGAAGAGGAAATGTAGATACAATATTGCCACATTATTTTAACATGCACTCTACACGTCAACCGAGAGTTCCTGCCGCATATATGGGGTTATGCATATCATATCATTGAGACTTAGGCATTATAGTGTATTTAATTCCAGAGTTAAGAGTTGCATTTATGCTTTAGAGTTCCTTGTCATTCGAACTCTTTGTATTTATAATTTTGGGAATCTACCATTTCCTCGTTTATTTACCAGTTACAATCATCCTGTGTTCTTATAAACTAATTAGACCTACATGTGTTCAAGCTAACCCATTTACCGTACTTTTAGGACGATTGTTTGTTAGAGGTTTATTCCGCCTCTTGATTTTATCTAATTTATCCTGTGTACGAGTGTCCCGCTGAACAATCCTCTGTATAATTTATATGTCTGTGTGCCTATCCAAGTGTTGTGAATAAAAACCATTGTACCTACCATCGTGTTTCTGTGCATTGTATGTCATCTGTTTGATGTAGATAGAGTTAAGGTCAGTCCTCTTCCCAGTCAAGAGTAGCCTAAGTTAGACGATTACTGCAAAACTCCCAGAGCTGGGAAGTGTAACCAGAATAACCACGCTCCTCTAAAGCGTGGCATAACAGGTAGGCTACATATTATAATATGCACAACACATGATTACAGTTGCTGTTCGCTGATGACACAGCATTGGTGGCGGATTCTGATGAGAAACTGCAGCGGGTAGTCAAAGAGTTTGGTGTGGTTTGTGGAAGGAGGAAACTGAAGGTGAACGTCAATAAAAGTAAAGTAATGGTGTGTAATAGGGGAGAGCATAGGGTGAATCTAGATGTGAGGCTGGATGGGGAAATATTGGAACAAGTAGAGTGTTTTAAATATCTAAGAGGAACAATAAGCAGGAGTGGAGGAATGGAAGTGGAGGTAAAACAGAGTGTGTGTGAAGGAAGGAAGGTTTTCGGAACAATGGGAAGTATGTGGAAGATGAGAAATCTCGGAGTGAAAGTAAAAAGTGCACTGTATCAAGGAATTGTTGTGCCAACAGTGATGTATGGGGCTGAGACATGGGCTCTGAAGAAAAAGGAGAAAAGAGGGCTGGATGTGATGGAGATGAGCTGCTTGAGGAGTATGTGTGGAGGTACTCGTAGAGACAGATTGAGGAATGAAGAGATACGTAGGAGAGTGGGGCAGCAGGAACATTTGTCAGCCAGAGTGGACAGAAGGGTGCTGAGCTGGTATGGTCATGTTGAACGAATGGGAGATGAAAGGCTTACAAAGAGAATATGTGAGTCAGGTACAAGGGGAGATAGAAGGGCAGGAAGACCCCCATTGAGATGGAGAGACTGTGTAAGAAAGGCTTTGGATGATAGAGGAATGACTATAGATCAGGCAGGGGAAGTGGTGGTGGACAGGAGTGAATGGAGAATGCTTGTGAATAGTTGAGTGAACACGTGGTCATTTGGAGTAAGGGGTCGGGCGCAAGTTGGACTAGATAATAGTCCATCAGGCGCCTGGCCCGGGGAGACTATTAATATGAAGGGTGTGCCTGGAAGTGTGGTGGGAGGGCTTGTGGCTTTGGCTCCGCTGCATGTCTGCCTGCCGAGATCGGAACCTCTCCGGGTGGTCAGGGGCCGGGGGAGTGCTGGAGCGACCTTGGTAACCCTGGTCTCTGGGTCTTCTCCTGGGTGACCTGGATGTGTGAGAGTTTGTGTTTTTTATCTGTGTTTATTTTTTGTTTTATGTTGTTTTTATGTTTTCCCTGTTCTTGCTCTGTCGTGAGTCGGCTACCCCCAAAATGGGGATTGGGCCTGAGCATATAGATAAATAGATAGATAGATGATTATAGAGAACACTAACATATTTTAGAGAAGTAATTAGTGTGGAAATGTATGCCTGATGAACAAGAAGACCGATTTCGATTCTTGGTCGCTTAAACCTACTTTAGGCCTACTACCGTACACGAAAAAGTGGATCTGGTTGTATTGTTGGTAGCGTCTATTAAGAGACAGCGAGTATCGTATTATATATAAGACAACCTTCTGACAAACGATATCAGAATCTAACAAAACCATATCAGATACATATCTACCGTCCCATAATACAAATAGGCAACCAATTATTAAGTTTTCATCACAAATTATAACCATAAATGGTCAATATTTACGAGCCGCACCACAGCTGGGATCTCGTTTCTAATGGTAGTTTTGGGTTCCTATCATTTTATGCTTCATTTCTATATAATTTTTATCCACCGGAAAACATGTTTTTCTTGGCTTTATTTTATTTTTTTAGCATTAACCCTTCTTTAGCGGCCTATGCGGTTTATTTATATGTACCGCCCAGCGGGGTGTTTTTAGCCAAAATAGGGCTGTTTACGTGATCATTTTCATGCCTAAATAAGACCCAGAACGTAAAACAAGTATCTATCCCTGAAAGGGCATAAACAGAGCTTTCGAATGACACCATAACGATCCTTTTATGATGGCTAGTTTTCTTGCAATAACCGTGCAATGCGAGTGCAAAAAGCAGGTAATTAGCCACTTTCCCGATACAATTCCGTATATAGCGAGTGAGAGAGGGAGGAGGGAGCTGAGATTCGTGTCAGTAGGTTCGCCGCGGTGGTCTGGAGCAGTCATACGCTCGCTAGTCTCCTGCCACCACTTGTCTCTCTCTCTCAGCAACATTACGTGCTGAAATTGCCACTCAACCTATGTCGAGCGCCGCCACATAGTCCAGCTTTATTAAATACGACTTATGTGGTGAGCCGCTTTTTAAGGGTTAAGCTAACCAAAAAACCTAACCTAACCTAACCAAAAAAATAAATAACCTAACCTAATCTAATAGCCCCCAAATACATTTAGGTTAGGTTGTTTGGTTAGGTTAATGCAAACAAAATAAAAACAAATAAATAAAGCCAAGCAAAAAAAAATCCGGTGGATAAAATTTATATAGCAATGAAGCATAAAATTATAGGAACCCGAAACTACCATTAGAAATTAGATCCCAGCTGTGGTGTGGCTCGTAAACATTGACCCCATAAATACTTAAATCAAGGTTCAATGCCCTTGAAATGGTAGTGGCTCATTATGTTGTTTTTTTTTTAAGAGACAATGAACGGAGGAAGGAAAAACACAGATAAAACAAAAAGGTCCATGTGCCTAAAGGCATCCTCCATTCATAAAATGTTTGTAACAACTGGATTTAAACATTTGTAGATTGTAAGTTTGTGGAAAGCAATTCGAGGGAAGTGAATTCCAAAGAGTAGTAGTTCTAGGGATAAATTAATTTTGATAAGCAGAAGTTCTGCATTGTGGAGGAGAAAGTGTAAATTCATGGGCGCTCTCAGCTGCCCTAGTTCTACGGGGAAAGATGTGGAGAGGCGGCACAATTGAAGCAAGTTCCTCGGAACAATTGCTGTGAAAATATCTGTAGAATAATGCAAGGGATGCAACGTTTCTTCGTATGGATATGTAGAAAGGTCCTGTGTGATTGCAGGGTTATTGATTAATCGAATAGCTTTATTTTGAATTTTGTCCAACTGCCTCAATGCAACCACTCCACTTCCACTCCACAGAGGTGAACAGTAATCCATCTGAGAACGCACATGACTTTTATATATTACGGCCAACTGCTCGTCAGTGAAGAATTCTCGAACTCTGTACAGGAGTCCCAGTTTTTTAGAGGCATTCTTAGCAATGCTTCTAACAATGTGTCCAGCTCAAGTTAGTAGTTAATGTTACACCGAGAATGTCAATACTAGGGGAAGTGGGAATATTTACATCATTAAAAAAATATATGGGAGTCAGTGAGATTCTGTCGGTTAGAAAATTGAATGTACTTGGTGTTCTGTGCATTAAAGGAAACTAGATTCTTTTGTCCCCATTCCTCAATTCTAGAAAGGTCCTGGTTCAGAGAAATAGCAGTGTTTATTTTTGAATTTATAAGATCGGGTTGGGTGAAAGAATTGGTAATATGTGAAGGAACTGTGGAGTGTTGAGTCATCTGCGTAGGAATGTATTGGATTATTAGTGGTAGATATGAGTAACAGAGTTGGGGCCAAAACTGATCCCTGGGGAACACCAGCATTTATTAAGTGAAATTGAGAATAAAGGCCATCTACCATTACACATATTTTTCTGTTATAAGAAGAAATTAGTGGAACTAATGATGCAAGGCCGTAGTGTGACATCTTCGACAATAAGGATTGATGCCAGACTCTATCAAATGCCTTTGATATATCCAGTGCTATTGTATGTGTTTCTCCATGTTGGTCTGTAGCTTGGTTGATTTGATGCATAAGAAGGCAAAGAATGTCTGCAGTTGATCGACATCGTCTAAAACCATATTGCCTATCACTGATTAATTTATTATTCTCAAGATGCTTAATTATGTGATTATTTAATATAATTTCAAAGACTTTACCAAGAGTGGAAGTTATAGCTATTGGTCTGTAGTTTGATGGATCTGAAGAGGTACCTTTTTTAGGAACTGGATGGATGTTTGCTTCTTTCCAGGGTATTGGGAAGCATGAGGTATGAGTACATAGACGGAAATTTTTTGCCAATACAGGAGCGAGCACCAAGGAGCAATTCTTAAGTACTATTGGAGGAATTTCATCTGGACCAGGAGCCTTATCTACTGAGAGATTCTGCAAAATAGTTTTGACATGTCTGGTGTGGATCTTAAGTGAGGGAATTTCAGGCGAATTAAAATTAAGTACAGGAACATCTTGATTTATTTCATCTAAGGTTGAGTTGGAGGAGAAAATATCCGCAAGAAGGTTAGCTTTACCTCGTGGGTCAATTACAAGATTGCCAGTCGGAGATTTTAATGGTGGAATGGATGAAGCAGTAGTGAAGTTGGATTTGAATGAGTTAAGAGTAGACCAATATTTTTTTTATCATTTGGATTATTTAGAAGTTTATTCGCCTGCTTGTGGAGAAAGTTTGATTTAGTTAGGTTTAATACAGTTTTGGCATGATTTCTGATGTTTCTAAAGTAATTAAAGGCTTCATGTGTTTTTGATCTTGTGTATGCATTGTAGGCTATTGCTTTTTGTTCAGTTACTCTAGCACAATTATGGTCAAACCATTTAGGTGAATTAGATCTTTTACAGTACTTTTGATGAGGAATAAAAGTTTCCATTCCAATTTTTACAAAATCTTGTATGTGGCTCAAGGTGGAGTGTGCATCATTAGAAAAGAAAGAGGTCCAGGGAATATCAATAAAGAAGCCTTGAAGACCCTCCCAGTCTGCCCTATCGTAATGCCATTTAGTCACCAAAACAGGCTCAGAGTGGGAAGGTGTGGTAGGTGATAGACAGGTGGCCTGTATCAGACAGTGATCAGAAGATCCAAGCGGGGACCTCACTGTAACATCCTAATTTTCTGAATTGGTTGTTAAAAATAAGTCCAGTAGGTGGGAATTATGATTAGGATTATCTGGTACATGGGTGGGTTGGTTGACTAGTTGAGTGAGATTAAATGAGTCTGCAAATAGCTCACATTCAAGACCAGCATCATCAGTCCTGGCTGAATGAGTGAGCCATTCAACATTATGGACATTAAAATCACCCAACAGTGATTTCAGAAGAAGCATTTAAGTTGAGGACACTGAATTGTGAGGACAGAGAATCAAAAAGACTTTGCTCTGGAGGAGTATTTGGGGAACGGTAGATGCAACATATGTATTTAAATTTACCAGCAGAAATTAATTTGTATATAGAATAATCAATAATGGTGATGAAACGTCCGAGATCGCGGTGACGAACGGATCTGAGAGGTGGTGACGAAACGTACTGTATCCATTTGATGATGACAATATTTCATGGGGGGGGGGGTGAAGGCTCGACATATTATTGTATCCAACGGCAGTCAAAATAGACAGGAACATGATCGCTGGTTTATTCATGAGATTGGGACATTACGGTTGACATTTGATTGTCCCTTATTTTAATGTTGGCTTTTACTCATATTATTAACCCTTCTTGCCCAGGCAGCATTTCTAAATGTTGATGGTCTTACCCGGGCGATCTTAGGGAAAATAGGGACCAATAGACCCGCCATATTTTTCTCATTATAGTCCGCATGGAGGAAGTTAGGGTAAATGTTTATCACCAACCAGTGACTTGTTTTCAGGTTATTTTTGTTGTTTTATATTTTTTATTTGATATACAGTGTTGTTTAATACCAAGGACTGTCGCATTTTACTATTTTCCCATTATCCATCAATCTTAAGACACGGGCCCCCGATAGTGGGTAGGGCTATGAAGATCAGGGAAATTGCGGGGTAAAAGGCGTGAATAAAGGGGTAAGATAAATCTACAGTTATACTACCCCTATTGTGTAGCTATTCTGTTGGAACTAATGGGTTAATATTAATAGTAGTAGACTTAGTATGGTTTAATGATGTGCGGAAATGTATATTTGACATGAAATAGATACATTGAAGTATTACAAACCTTCATGAACCCATGAACAGGGAAGGTGAGCTGGGTTTAGACCGTCGCGCACCCATAAACAGGGAACGTGAGCTGGGTTTAGACCGGTCGCGAGACAGCTTAGTTTTCGGTTAGGTTAGGTTAAGTTAGGTTAGGCTAATTTTAAAAATACTAAAATGCGACGGTCCTCGGTATTAAACAACACTGTATATCAAATAAAAAATAAAAAACAACAACAAATTACCTGAAAAACTCTTATCTGGTTGATGATAATTTTTTATCAAAATAAGTTTTTTTCCAGTTTCCGCGTCTGCTGAACCATCCATAAACACGCTATAAGGCGTGTTTTGAAGGGGGGAGGTGGTGGGGGGTAGTGGGGGAGGGGTAGTATAACTGTAGATTTACCAGGGGTAATATTGGAAGAAATCTGAAAATACAATATTTAAAAGTAACAAAACCTGAAAATGTAAAAACCCGAGCCAAGTTTTGACCAAACTTGGCTCGGGTTTTTCAATTTTTCAGAGTCCAAAATCACAGTAACATCATTACGAAAGTTGGCTCGGGTTTTTTTGTTTTTCAACGTGGATAAAGCCAGTAAGAATGTGGTTAAAATTAGGGAAAAATGTTATTTTAATACCACGAATTTTCCGAGTGTTTTTTACAAACAAAATTGGTCATTTGCATCAATATAATATTATAGTGTTTGTAATTAATTAGAAATCTCGGGAAAACCTATTTTCCCCATTAGGCCTATCGATCGATGTTGAAACTCCCCCCCTCGATAGTGATTTGAAAAGACATTAGCCTAACCTAACCTAGTATTATGGGTGGGGGCTGCTGCCCCCACACCCCCGCTGGTTGAGTACTAATCCCTTAATAAAAAAAAAAAAGTTGGCTGTCGATTATACGAAGGTGAAAGAAAAGTATATGAAGTCTATGGTGTTTACTCTGCAATCTTCATCTTGATTGTACATTGATAACGGGAAAGTACCGTATTGACTACCTTGTTACGAAAATAAGATTTTAGTACCATACTTTTAAATTAGGTTTTTCCGAGGGTTTAACACATTTTCATATGATCTTTAGAGCTATCGATGACTGCAAATACCGTATTGACAACCTTGTTACGAAAAAGACATTTTAGTACCATACTTTTTTATTAGGTTTTGCCGAGGGTTAAACAAAATTTTCGTATGATCTTTAGAGCATATAGATTCAATATTTATCTTAAAATATATCAACAAAATTTGTGGTATTAAAATAACATTAAACCAAAATTAGCCTAGCCTCACCTAACCTAACCTAGTATAATGGGTGGGGGCTACCGCCCCCACCCCCCCACTAAATCCCTTAAATCCGAGCCAACTTTTGCCATAATACTAGGTTAGGTTAGGTTAGGCTAATGTTAACCCCATAATACTAAGTTAGGTTATTTGGTTAGGTTAATGACAAAACTTGGCTCGGATTTCATGGATTTAGCGGGGATGTGGCAGCCCCCACCCATTATACTAGTTAGGTTAGGTTAGGTGAGGTTAGCCTAATTTTAACCACATTCTTACTGGCTTTATCCACGTTGAAAAAAAAAAAAACCCGTGCCCTCCCCACTATCGGGGGCCGTGTCTTAAGATTGATGGATAATGGGAAAATAGTAAAATGCGACAGTCCTTGGTATTAAACAACACTGTATATCAAATAAAAAACAACAAAAAATAACCTGAAAAACTCGTCACTGGTTGGTGATAAACATTTACCGAAGTTAGTTATCGACAACTTGAAAAACCCGATTACACTGAAAAATAACACCAAAATAATCAGTCCCGATCGTAAACAAAGCATCCCGTCCAATATGTCCCGTCTTCATATGTTTCTGCCCGGAATCAAGCCAAATCTGTTCTTCGACTTGCCAAACACTCTTTCATCAATAATAAATGCACTGAACTATCCAACTCTAGCTCTTCCCAAGCTTTCTGGCATCTAGCCAAAAACCTCTCCAACAATTTCTCTTCCTCGTCTTTCCCTCCCCTTTCCCACTCTGATGGCACAACCATCACTTCTTCCTCTGACAAAGCTAAACTCTTCGCTCAAACTTTTGCTAGAAACTCCACTTTGGATGATTCCGGTGCTATTCCTCCCTCTCCGCCCTCCTCTCTCTTACTTATGCCTAATATCCTAATCTCTTCTAAAGACGTACTTTCTACCCTCTCTGGGCTTAACACTAATAAGGCGTACGGTCCGGACGGTGTTCCTCCTGTTGTTCTCAAAAACTGTGCTTCCGTGCTGACTCCCTGCCTAGGCAAACTCTTTCGTCTCTGTCTATCCTCTAACGTCTTCCCTTCATGCTGGAAGTTTGCTCACATTCAACCTGTCCCAAAGAAGGGTGACCGCTCTCAACCCTCCAACTATCGTCCAATTGCTCTTATCTCTTGTCTTTCTAAAGTTTTTGAAACAAACTATTCTTGCTTCCAAATTTCTTAAGCATTTCTCTTCTCATAATCTGCTCTCAGATCGCCAGTATGGCTTCCTTAAGGGTCGCTCTACTGGTGATCTTCTTTCATATCTTACTAACTCTTGGTCATCCTCCTTTCGGGACTTCGGTGAGACTTTTTCTATTGCACTAGACATATCGAAAGCCTTCGATAGAGTCTGGCATAAATCTTTAATTTCTAAACTACCCTCCTTCGGTTTCTATCCCTCCATCTGTGCCTTTGTCTCTAATTTCCTTTCCGGCCGTTCCATAGCTGCGGTTGTGGACGGCCATTGTTCACTTCCTCACCCTATAAACTCCGGTGTTCCTCAGGGCTCTGTCCTATCTCCTATTCTCTTTCTAATTTTTATAAATGATCTCCTTAACTGTACCTAATTCCCATCCATTCATACGCAGACGACTCAACCTTACACTACTCCATTAGTTTTTCAGAACGCCCCAGCCAGCAATCCCTCAACGACAAACGTAATGAAGCCATAGAACTCTTAAATTCTGATCTAAATACTATTTCCAATTGGGGCAGAGAAAACCTTGTTAACTTTAATGCTTCCAAAACCCAATTTCTCCATCTATCTACCCGTCAGGATCTCCCAGCGGACTATCCCTTATTCTTCAACAATACAAAAATCAACCCTTCATCTTCTCTCAATATTCTTGGTGTCTCTTTTTCTTCTGCTCTCATTTGGAAGGACCATATTACCAGTCTTGCTAAGGCAGCCTCCCAGAAGCTGGGTGTGCTCAACCGCCTTAGGGGGTTCTTTTCCCCTGCACAGCTTCTTGCTCTGTACAGGGGCATAGTGCGGCCTTGTATTGAGTATTGTTCACATGTATGGGGAGGTTCCTCTCACACCGCTCTCCTAGACAAAGTTGAAAGGAAGGCCTTTCGTATCATTAACTCCCGTCCACTCACCAACTCTCTGCAATCTCTCTCTCTCCGCCGCAATGTTGCATCTCTCTCGCTATTCTATCGCTACTATAATAATCAGTGTTCCTCAGAGCTATCCCAGTGCATACCACCTCCTTTACGTAGGGCACGTGGTACCCGTCTTGCAACTCAATCCCACCCCTACTCTGTGCAACTCTCCAACCCAAGAGTGAAACGTTACTCTCAAACTTTCTTCTACTCAACATCTGAGCTCTGGAACTCTCTCCCAGAATCAGTCTTTCCCTCTTCCTATGACTTAAATTGCTTCAAACTCCGTGTGTCCAGGCATTTTGGCTCGAACGTCCCTTGATTTTGGCCCTGTCACTCTTTCAACTATGGGGGAGGCACTCGCTATAGGCAGTTATGCCTTTTGCCTCCCTCAATCACATAGAAAAAAAAAAAAAAAAAAAAAAAAAAAATGAATCCTACAACTTCACCTCCTTGTTATGAAAGATGCAGCGGGCGCGATTCACCCAATAAATGGTGCGACGTTACTCAAAAAACAAAATACCGGCAACCTGTTCTTGCCCCCTTACAGATCAACATATATGAGCATGACGATAAATGTTTACCTATGGTCCCGTTAAAATATCCTCAAGTAACCTATTAAAAACTGTTCAGGGGACTGGTTAGAACTTGTAGGATGTTTAATTGAATGTCGGAAATCAGTATTTACTGATAAATAACAGTCTTAAAATGTGCTATGGGGTCACCCAGGGCCCCTGCACTCTCTTTCCCAGGTAATGTTATGTTATGTTATGTTATGTTATATTATATTAGGGTTAGGTTAGGTTAAGTTAGGTTAGGTTAATCTAATATAATATTTGTACATTTTGGGCAGTGGGCGGGGCCACGCGTATGTGGCGGCGTACAGACCCTCCCGTAAAACAGCGCATTTTAGGACTTTTATTTCTCAGTAAATATTGATTTCCGACCTTCAATTAACCCGGGAACTGCGGGGAGACTCTTATGAGTGAGTGAAAAAAAAATAAACTTTTGACATCGAAAAAAAAAAAAAAAAAAATGTTGGCCCCTGGGCCATGCAAAATCTCAGTCCTCTACCTCCCCACTTTCCTCCTCTCCTTCAGTTATCACCTATTTTCCCTGTTATTCCCTTATTCTGAGGTATATTTTCGTGCTAACATTAGCGAGTTGCAAGCAGGGTGTTGTCATCACTGATGGCAAGCGAGTGCAAGAGAGAGAGAGAGAGTATCGATCGACTGTGTCTCAGTGGCCTTGGGGGAAATTGGCTGGAAAGCAGTTTGCCTCACCCATACATTATACAACTCGCGGGCTATATCTCCGATTTTGACCATCCAAACGCTGTTTTCACTCGTTTTATTGTTGTTTCAGGTTAATACCTTTATAATCAACCCATAATAGGCGCATATGGATAAGTATTAATGCTATTAATGGCACAATGAATATTTTAGTGACGGAAACACCTCAAATACGTCAGCACAGGGGGACGTTTCCAATTACCCCCATGCGCACTTCAGAGGTTAAACATCCTACAAGTTCTAACCAGTCCCCTGAACAGTTTTGGACAAACTGGATTTTAGGTCACGAATGGGATATGATGTTCTAAATGTATACTATCGCTTTGTATTAGAGTATTAGTCACCACAATATATGTCTTTACCGCTGCATATTAAATTATTTTTCCTTAGACTTTGTGGGTTAAATAAGGGTGATGGTGGCCATCTTGGATCAGCTGAGAACTAATATTTTTTTACCGTAGTTTTAGTATATTGTCATATTCTATATCAATACTAACCCTGGTAAGATTTTACGGTGTGACAGTTACAAGCCCCATCGATGTTTGTGTAGCCTATAGGTATGATATATAATAGTCTTCAGTCCTATATATGTCCTTCTATCTATCTATCTATCTATTGCCTGACGCCGTGATCCCCGAAGGGGTGGCCACGAACGAACCGCCCCCATGCACCTCTGTCCCCAGTCAGTCGACGCCCCTCCCCCCAACCAGCACCGCCTTCGTTCATGTAGTTCCTCACTCCATCCTTCCACCTCATATTCGGTCTACCTCTCCCCCTCTGTCCCTCCACCTCGCTCTCGTACACCCTCTTAGTCATTCTCTCGCTTTCCATACGTTCCATATGGCCGAACCATCTCAAGTTGTTCCTTTTCACACTTCCAGCACATCTACCTCCACACCACACCTCCTTCTTACTTCCTCATTAGTCTGTCTATCCCTCCATGTAACTCCGCACGCACTCCTTAAGTAATTCATTTCCACTGCTCTCACTCTTGGTCTGAGTCTCTCAACCAACGTCCATGCTTCGCTTCCGTAAGTCAGTGTCGGGATTACCACACTGTCATGCAAGGACTTCTTCACTTCCATACTGACCACCCTATTTCTTGTTACTGCTTTTAGCGTTCCTACAACCCTCTTCCCCTGTTGTACCCTCTCCCGCACCTCTTCATCCATAGTCCCATCTTTACTCAACACACTGCCCAGATACTTAAAAGAGTTGACGATCTCCATAGCCTGACCGTTCAGCTTCACCTCACACTCTGTGACTTCACCCCTTTCGAAGACCATAACCTTGCTCTTCCCCGTATTTACCTTCAAATTCCGTTTTTCGCACACTGTTCCAAACTCATTTACCAGACCCTGCAACTCCCATTCATTATCACTCATCAGAACTGTATCATCCGCAAACAGCAGTATAGGTAGCTTCCACTCAATTCCCTCCCTTTTCAGCGATACACCAACATCCACTGCTCTTGATAGTATTTCTTTCATAACTCCATCCATATATACAGTAAACAACCACGGGGACATCACACACCCCTGTTTCAAACCAACATTCAGGTCAAAGAACTCGCTCTGCTCACTCTCCACACGTACTGCCGCCTTTGCACCCTCATACATGCTCTTCACTGCTTTCAGCAACTTGCCCTCTACTCCGTATATTCTAAGTACTTTCCACAAACCTTCTCTATCCACTCTGTCATAGGCCTTCTCCAAGTCCATAAAGGCAACATACACCTTTGTTTCTTCTCCAGATACTTCTCCACAACACAATTCAGGGTAAATATCTGATCTACACATCCTCTTCCCTTCCTAAAACCTCCCTGCTCGTCGCCTATCCATTTCTCCGTTCTCACTCTCACTCTCTCAATCACTACCCTACTGTATACCTTCCCTACTACGCTTAGAAGACATATTCCTCGGTGGTTACCACACACTCCTCTTTCCCCTTTGCCCTTATATAGGGGGACTATTATGCCAGTCTTCCAGTCATCGGGTGCACTCCCCTTCTCCCATGCTAGTTTGCACATTTTCCATACCCATTCTATCACTATCTCACCACCATACCTCAACATTTCCCCACACACTCCATCTGTTCCTGGTGCTTTCCCCAACTTCACTCTTTTCATGGCTTCCCACACTTCTGACCTCCTGATCCCCACCTCCTCCTCCACTACTTCTTCTTCTCCCTCCCATACCATATCCAGCTATGTTTGCTGGCTCTTCATTCCTTTCATTTAGCAACTCACTGAAGTACTCCCTCCATCTTTCGACTCTCTCTTGCTTCTCGGCTAGCATTATCCCATTCTTATCTTTCACACCCTTACTGTTTCCCTTGCTACCTTCCCTAACTTTCTTGACTTCTTTCCAGAACAGTTTCTTACTCTCCCTCCATTTTACACTCAGATTCCTTCCAAATTCCTCATCTACTCTTCTCTTACTTTCCTTCACTACTCTCTTCACCACCCTCTTACTCTCCACGTACCTCGCTCGTTTCTGTCTCTCGGAATCTTCATTCCCTCTACTACCCAACCACTCTCTATATGCTTTCTTCTTTTCTTCCACAGCTATTCTTACCTCTTCTGTCCACCATGCTGTACCTTTCACTCCCCTCCCTCTTCTCCTCACTCCACACACCTCCTCACATGCTGCACAGATCTCATCCTTAAACACCTTGCTCATCTCCTCCACTTCCTCCATAACTTCCAGGTCGAACCCACCTAGTCGTCTTTCCACTGCTCTCCTGTACTCCTCCCTGACTTCCTCCTCCTGCAACCTCTCCACCCTCCTCACCATTCCACCCTCCTCTCGCCTCCCTCCCGCTCTCCTCACCCACTTCTTTTGTATCCTAACCTTAGCTACCACTACATAATGATCAGACAGACCCCCTCCAATACCCCTATACACCCTAGCATCCATCACAGATTTCTTCATTCGTTCATCCACACATACATAATCAATCAATGACTTTCGTTCCACCACTGTCTTATCCTTCATCGTCAACATCCGTTTCCATGTGCACCTGTGGATCATTCTGTGTCGGAAGAAGGTGTTGGCTATCCACAGCCTCCTCCCCACACATACGTCCACAAGTGCACTACCATTCCCATTCACCTCTGATGGTACCCCCCACCCTCCCACCACTCCCTCAACTTTCCTATCACCCACCTTACCATTCATATCCCCAATCAGAAATATTCTTTCGTTCTTGTCAAACTTCTCCAGGCACGCCTCCACATTCATCCAGAACTCCTCTTTCTTTCTTTCAAGTATATCCTCTGTCGGGGCATACACGCATACA
This sequence comes from Paralithodes platypus, assembly GCA_032716605.1. Taxonomy (NCBI): domain Eukaryota; kingdom Metazoa; phylum Arthropoda; class Malacostraca; order Decapoda; family Lithodidae; genus Paralithodes; species Paralithodes platypus. The sequence goes on from CM064562.1 coordinate 34,938,043, forward strand.
ATCACCCACGTTTGTATTCCTACTTTCATTCTCACCCACACAATCCTTGAACCCACAGACCCATACTCTCTTACACATTCCTTCCATTTGCTACTTACAAACAAACATGCACCTTCTCTCGCTGTTCCTTCACTCACTCCAGCACACACACCCATTCCACACTCCCACTCTCTCACATCTGAACCTTTCCATTTGGTCTCTGTCATTCCACATACATCCAGCCTGGCATTCACTAACACTTCCAGAACCTCTCTCTCTTTTGTGCCATCATTCATGCCACTAACATTCCACGTAGCCATTCTCAGAATGTCCGAAGGCATGTCCTTAGTCGGTCGTGGTTCGTCAACGTTGGTTCCGTCTGCATCCGAGGCTGTTCGTTCGTTTTTTTTTGCTTAGATATTTTTTCCGGGTGGGGGTCGCAAGCCCACCGACCCAACCTCTTTAGTCGCCTCTTACGACACGCAGAAGGCACGTGGGGCATATTCTATTCCCTAACCCCCAGGGGGGGTTAGGGAATGTATTATAAGGGAGTATTATAAGGGAGATATAGGGTAAAACACAGTCTTGTCTGCATAATGACAAGTCCTGTGTTACGGGATTTCTGCTTTATAGATTTTTTTTTCCCTCTTACCTTACTCGGGGAACCTTACAGTTGCGCGATCCAGTGCAGCTTTGGTAATTGCGTACATTTTATTTTCCCTCCCCTATAACATTTTCAGAGTCCCCACTGCACAAAGCCACTGTCACTGTGTTTATGTTTTCTCTGCCGGATTACACTTTTCCCGCTATCCACGTATTACTTTTAGGTTAGGTTAGGTTAGGTTTCTTAGTTAGGTTCATGCCAAGGGATCAGCTGGTAGGTATGGGATAAACTAGGGACACATACTAGCTGGTAGGTAAGGTTTATTCTTGTATCCAACATTCTAGGTTAGGTTACTGTGTTTTTTTACTTTAAAAAATCGCTAAACCCGAGCCATTTTTTGGCAAATGTTGGCTCGGGTTTTCAAATTTTGGGGTTTAATGGACATGAAAACTCGAGCCAACTTTCAAAAATTTAATTACTGTTTTTTTTTTACTTTGAAAAATGCCCCCATTTTGCCCCTTTTACCCCGCAATTTCCCTGATCTTCATAACCCTCCCCACTAGTGGGGGCTGTGTTTTTAGATTGTTGGATAATGGGTAAATACTCATTTGCGACAGTCCTTGGTATAAAACAACACTGTATATCAAAGAAAAAATGCAAAAAAAAAACACACATGCTAAACCTCGTGACTGTCACACCGTATCAATTTACCCTAACCCTGCGGGGGTCTGGGGGCGGCAGCCCCCAGGTTAGGTTAGGGTAATGACAAAATATGGTTTTAGGGGGCATGTTTTAATATTGCCAAATAATGGGTAAATATGAATTTTCAGAAGGAAAAACGGTCAATATACAGGAGGCGCTACAATATTGGTAAAAAATTAAGCTCAATAGCATGTGATTAAGCGATTTTTCTCCAAATTTTTGATGTAGGCGTCATTCCCAGGAAACTAACATAATACATATTATATGGATATTTATGTTTTAAGGGTTTGTTTACACTTCTTCTTTTTCGTCTTCTTCTGGGAGACCTCTTTTGCGTGACTGTCAGTCAACAACTGAGACATCTGGTGGCGAATGCAATGAACTATACTGGTGGCGTCGTGGCCAAAGTAATCACCCTACCTAATTCATGCCAAGAGTACTCGAGTTCACTGACACGTGATGTCTATCGACCAATCAGGTGATGCCATGATTTGGAAAACAGGTGGCCCGGGATATAAGCTGTCAGTTTGACTCTGGCCAGCTTGTGTAGAGGGTGTGAGCCGATCAAAGCTTTTTCCACCGTCTTTAAAAACACTGAGGCTACTTAAGACCTTTTCGCCTTCCAATAAGTGTAAACTGTCCAAAGTGCAATAACCAGTGTTCCAAATACAGCTGACGAGGACAGCTAGTTTTGAAATGCACATACACTTGTTTTACATGGAAAAATTCGAAACAAATATCCACCAGCTGTTGACCAAGATGAGTGGTGATCGAGCCTCCAGCGGCCAGCCAGGCAGCCCAGTACCTCCTCTGTTCATTAAGGTTAGTTGGTTGGTTGGGACAACATAAAGGAGCCGGACCACAGCTAGCTCGGGAATCTTAATGGGTGATCGCAAAGTAACATAAAGTAAAAGATTTTTTCGCATAGGATTAACCCTCCTGGCCCGGGCAGGCTCTCAAAATGACAGTGTGGGCTACCCGGGCGATCTGGCCGAAAAACGTCTAGGCCTAGGCTACCGTATTTTTGTTTAGTTTAACTGCTAGAAATTTCCCACGCATCTATAAATGTAGTGCGGTTTCCAATCTGTAGACTGGCGTTGAGTAGAGCTCTCTCTGTCAACTGGTTCAGTTGTGATGACTATTTCAGTGGAGAGCACTTGCAGGCGATGTTTGCAATATGACAATCTTTTCACTACTGAAACAACGACATACAGACATACAATAACAAACGAGTCTTCTCTTTCTTGTTTTCGGAGGTGCGGTGACGTAACGATCGGCTTTGTTTACATGCGTCGGACGCACAGCGTTCAGACCAAGCTGAATAGGCTTTCAAGCTTACAGATTTTAAAATGACACCCGGGCTCCTGCCCTTAATTCGTGGTGTCATTTTAAAATGACAACCGGGCCAGGAGGGTTAAACTGGCATGCAAGGGCTAGTTGGTTATACTGATGTTTTGGACCGACAGTGAGCCCATCGATCTTTTTAGGCCTAATAGGTCCGGTAGAGCATAGGCTATACATCATTGCTATATATGTCATTAAGAGCTGAAATGTATTATAAGGGAGAACAAAAATAAAATAAAATACATAGGCCTACTGTAAAACAATAAGTTTTTCAGCCAGTACCCAACCAGCGGGGGTGTGGGGGCGGCAGCCCCCACCAATAATACTAGGTTAGGTTAGGTAAGGTTGTTAGGTTAGGCTAATGTTAACCCCATTCTTACTAGGTTAGGTTAGGTAAGGTTGTTAGGTTAGGCTAATGTTAACCCCATTCTTACTGGGTTAGGTTAGGTAAGGTTGTTAGGTTAGGCTAATGTTAACCCCATTCTTACTAGGTTAGGTTAGGTTGTTAGGTTAGGCAGTATAACTAAATAAGTTGGTCACCAATTATTTTGCAATATTTGAAAACAAATATGGATTTTATATGCTCTAAACATAATATGAAAATGTTTTTTACGCCTCGGCAAAACCAAATAAAAATATATGGTACTAAAATGGAATTTTGTCGTAACATGGTTTCCTATAGACGGCACCGATTCGTACCCACGCCATTTTCACCTGTCTCCCGAGGTCTGTCCACCAGCTTTTTAGTCAACACTAACTCCACCTGCCCATAGGTTAGGTTAGGTTAGATTGTGCATCCGCTTGTGCATCATTTTCCCGAAGTGACTCGCATTCGTATTTACAGATACGGCTGAATACCGGTAGGCTACTAAATGGGCGCCGGCCCAACCGCCATGTTGTATCCCACGTAGGCCTACTAGGTACTACGGACACATTGTAGGCGTTAGGTGTGGATTAGGCTTGTATCCAATGTACTAGGTCTATGTTACTGGATATTTATGATTTAAATAAGTGCTACGTTTTCGATAATCTGGTTATATGTCTTTGCAATTAGGGAAATCATGAGCCGATTTCCGACATTTAGTTAGTCTTTTTCGATTCTCAAAATACGATCCAAGTTTTGCCAAAAATTGGCTCGGGTTTTCCAAAATTATGCTTTTTGGGGTTTGCAATTTAGGGAAACATGAGCCAAAATTCTAAATTAGGTTACTGTAATTGGTTTACTCTTAAAACTCGCAAAATCCGAGTCAAGTTTTGCCAAAACTTGGCTCGGGTTTTATGGCTTTGCAATTTTGGGAAACCTGAGCCAAATTTCTAAATGAGTTTACTGTATTTTGTTGTCTACAAACTCAAAATCCAAGCCAGCTTTGGCCAAAACTTGGCTCGGGTTTTCGAAATATTGGGTTTTAGGCCTTTGAAATACCTTAAAACCCGAGCCAAGTTTGGAAAAATGTTATTTTAATACCACAAATTTTGTTGATATATTTGAAGATAAATAATGAATCTATATGCTCTAAAGATCATAAGAAAATTTGTTTTAACCCTCGGCAAAACCTAATAAAAAAGTATGGTACTAAAATTTCTTTTTCGTAACAAGGTTGTCAATAAGAACATAAGAAAATGGGAGTCTGCAGAAAGCCGATTGGCCTAAGCAAGGCAGATCCCTGTCCCACACAACCCCAAATCAATTACAAAGCCCAATTATAGGCTCAACACTCTAATACCCTGAGGATCATCTTACCAAAACGGTTAGAGATTAACGCAGGATTATGGGGGTCTGCAGCGCGCTGATTGGCCCAACCCGGCTGATCCCCCTTCACACCCAACCCTTCTCGTCCATATGCTTATCCAATTTTATCTTAAAGCTCCCTACAGTTTTAGATCCCACTATAGCACTTGGTAGTCCATTCCACCCATCTACAACTCTGTTACCAAACTAATATTTGCCTATATCTTTTCTGAAACTAAATTTATCTAATTTGAAACCATTGGTACGAGTTCTTCCGCTATCACTGAGCTTTAGTACATTTGTCATGTCCCCTTTGTTAATCCCACTAACCCACTTGAACACCTCTATCATATCCCCTCTAACTCTGCTCTCTAACGAATGTAAACCTAATTTCTTCAACCTTTCTTATACGGAAGATTTCTAATATTATGGATCATTTTTGTCATTCTACGCTGTACTCTCTCCAATGAATCTATGTCCATTCTGTAATAAGGACACCAAATTGGACAGCATAATCCATATGGGGTCTCACTAATGACAAGTAAAGTTTTAAGATAACATCAGCAGTTCTGTTACTCACACTCCTAGAGATGAACCCGAGAATCCTGTTTGCCTTATTACGAACGCCTATACACTGTTTTCTAGGCTTCAAATCATTGCTTACAAACACACCTAGATCTTTCTCGCAGTCTGAATTTTCTAATTCTAAATTAGCTAGTTTATATTTAACATTTGTTTGCATCTTCTCTATCTTTAATACCTTGCATTTGTCAATGTTAAACTTCATCTGCCAATTTACTGACCATTCATGTAAGGTATCAATATGGTACTTTCAGTCATCGATAGCTCTAAAGATCATATGAAAATGTGTTAAACCCTCGTAAAAGCCTAATATAAAAGTATGGTACTAAAATTTAATTTTCGTAACAAGGTTGTCAATACGGTACGTTACTTTCCCGTTATCAATGTACAATCAAGCTGAAGATTGCAGAGTAAACACCATAGACTTCATCGACTTTTCTTTCACCTTCGTATAATCGACAGCCAATTTTTTTTTTTTTTATTAACCTCTGAAGTGCGCATGGGGGTAATTGGAAACGTCCCCCTGTGCTGACGTATTTGAGGTGTTTCCGTCACTAAAATATTCATTGTGCCATTAATAGCATTAATATTTATTCATATGCGCCTATTATGGGTTGATTATAAAGGTATTAACCTGAAACAACAATAAAACGAGTGAAAACAGCGTTTGGATGGTCAAAATCGGAGATATAGCCCGCGAGTTGTATAATGTATGGGTGAGGCAATCTGCTTTCCCGCCAATTTCCCCCAAGGCCACTGAGACACAGTCGATCGATACTCTCTCTCTCTCTTGCACTCGCTTGCTATCAGTGATGACCACACCCTCCAATCGGATTTCTAATGTTAGCACGAAAATATACCTCAGAATAAGGGAATAACAGAGAAAATAGGTGATAACTGAAGGAGAGGAGGAAAGTGGGGAAGGAGGGGAGGTAGAGGACTGAGATTTTGCATGGCCCAGGGGCCAAAAAAAAATAAAAAAAAAAAAATATAAAAAAATATTTTTTTTTCGATGTCAAAAGTTGATTTTTATTTTCTCTGACTCTTAAGAGTCTTCCCGCAGTGCGCCGGGGGAACTCTTAAGAGTCTCCCCGCAGCTCCCGGGTTAAGGGATTAGTACTCAACCAGTGGGGGTGTGGGGGCGGCATCCCCAACCCATAATACTAGGTTAGATTAGGTAAGGCTAATGTCTTTTCAAATCACTATCGGGGAGCGAGCGTGTCTCAACATCGATCGATAGGCCTAATGGGGAAAATAGGTTTTCCCGAGATGTCTAATTCATTACAAACACTATAATTATATTGATGCAAATGACCAATTTTGTTTATAAAAAACACTGAAAATTCGTGGTATTAAAATAACATTTTTCCCCAAGTTTCGTCAAAACTTGGCTGGAGTTTTCAAAATGTCGGGTTTTATGGGTCTGGAAATTGACAAAACCCGAGCCAAATTTTGGTTACAAATGTGGGTAAACCTGACTTTTTGGACCGACAGCGATTTCAGTAAGTTTTATTTTGTTTATTGTAATTTTTCCTTCAGATATAGTGTAGTTTTATACTGAAGAGGAGCGGAAATGAGTATTTACCCATTATCCAACAATCTAAAAACACGCCCCCCCCCCCCCCCCCACCAGTGGGGAGGGCTATGAAGTTCAGGGAAAATGAGGGGTTAAAAGGGTAAAAATACAATAATATAGCGTTTTGTATCAAAACTTGGCTCGGGTTTTTCCAAATTGCAAACCCATACAACCCATGTGGGCGGGTACCCAACCCCGAAAGGAGTTGAAATAGGGGAGCTATCCCCCCGCCAAAGGCGGCTTTCTAGGGCCTTTCCTAGCTGATGCTGAGAGGATTGGGTTCTAGTCATGTGGTGATGGGCTGGTCTATCCGAGTGAGAACTGAGCGATCTCTGCCATACCCATAGCTTACTCTGACTGTTCCTTTTACTTATATATCTTCTAGATCTCAAGTGGCGGCGTCTTTTCCGTGGATTGACCTCCCTACTGCCAACCTAGAAGTTGGCAGATTGGGAGCCAAAGCGTCACATTTTTCCCTTACCCCTCAACTTTCCCTCCATAATTGCTGAAGGGCACAGGGCCTTGGGTGGGGCTTTGGTTTCCCGGGCGTTTCCGCACCTTCCTCAGCTCCCTGCCTTGGAGTGGCTTCGGTCACCCGGGCTTTGTTAGTGGTAAGCAGGGAGGATTTTGTGGGGGCGCTCGTTTATGGCCTTGGCCTTGCTCGAGACCTTGGGGCTGTTCGGCCAGACAGCCTGGGGAACAACAACAACAACAACAACAACCCAATTTTGTGAATACCCGAGCCAACTTTTGACGAAAGCTGGCTCGGATTTCACGGGGTGGAGTGGGTAGCCTAATATTTCATGTTATAAAAATAGTAAACTTTGGGAAGACATTAGCCTAACCCAACAACCTTACCTAACCTATCCTGATATTATGGGTGGGGGCTGCCACCCCCACACCCTCGCTGGCTGGGTTAGATTTTTTTTTGTTTTTTTTTTTAATGTTCTAGGCTATTAGCCTAACCTAACAACCTTACCTAACCTAACCTAGTATATGGGTGGGGGCTGCCGCCCCCACACCCCCGCTGGTTGGGTACTGGCTGAAAAACTTACAGTTTTACAGTAGCCTAGGCCTATACATGTATTTTAGCGGGGTTTTTTCTCTCTTATAATACATTTCAGCTCTTAACCCTTTGGCGCACCTATAGCCTAGTTTCCAATCAAAGTTTTTCCCACTCCCAAAGTATATCTAAGCTCACTCAGAGCCAGTTTTGTGCCCGGCGATAATTTGTTTCGGTGACGTTTTTATCCACCAAAAAATCCTTGTATTTGGATTAATGAGGTATCATCGGCTTCGTTATTGATTGAACTTGAAGATAAGCGAATAAAAAAATAGAATAAATACAAAACAACCACATTGGGGCACTCCGAAATAAGAATTGTAAAAACAAAAGTAAATGCCTTATCTCCAACTCACGCTAGCTCAAAATTTTGCCCGCAAAATTTTTGATTTGCAGGTTATACGGTCAATATACAGGAGGCGCTACAATATTGGTAAAAAATTAAGCTCAATAGCATGTGATTAAGCGATTTTTCTCCAAATTGTTGATGTAGGTGTCATTCCCGGGAAACTAACATAATACATATTATATGGATATTTACGTTTTAAGGGTTTGTTTACACTTCTTCTTTTTCGTCTTCATCTGGGAGACTTCTTTTTCGTGACTGTCAGTCAACAACTGAGACATCTGGTGGCGAATGCAATGAACTATACTGGTGGCGTCGTAGCCAAAGTAATCACCCTACCTAATTCATGCCAAGAGTACTCGAGTTCACTGACACGTGATGTCTATCGACCAATCAGGTGATGCCATGATTTGGAAAACAGGTGGCCCAGGATATAAGCTGTCAGGTTGACTCTGGCCAGCTTGTGTAGAGGGTGTGAGCCGATCAAAGCTTTTCCACCGTCTTTAAAAACACTGAGGCTGCTTAAGACCTTTTCGCCTTCCAATAAGTGTAAACTGTCCAAAGTGCAATAACCAGTGTTCCAAATACAGCTGACGAGGACAGCTGGTTTTGAAATGCACATACACTTGTTTTACATGGAAAAATTCTAAACAAAAATCCACCAGCTGTTGACCAAGATGAGTGGTGATCGAGCCTCCAGCGGACAGCCAGGCAGCCCAGTACCTCCTCTGTTCATTAAGGTTAGTTGGTTGGTTGGGACAACATAAAGGAGCCGGACCACAGCTAGCTAGGGAATCTTAATGGGTCATCGCAAAGTAACATAAAGTAAAAGATTTTTTCGCATAGGATTAAACTGGCATGCAAGGGCTAGTTGGTTACCATACTGATGTTTTGGATCGACAGTTAGCCCATCGATCTTTTTAGGCCTAATAGGTCCGGTAGAGCATAGGCTATACATCATTGCTATATATGTCATTAAGAGCTGAAATGTATTATAAGGGAGAACAAAAATAACATAAAATACATAGGCCTACTGTAAAACAACAAGTTTTTCAACCAGTACCCAACCAGCGGGGGTGTGGGGGCGGCAGCCCCCACCAATAATACTAGGTTAGGTTAGGTAAGGTTGTTAGGTTAGGCTAATGTTAACCCCATTCTTACTAGGTTAGGTTAGGTAAGGTTGTTAGGTTAGGCTAATGTTAACCCCATTCTTACTAGGTAAGGTTGTTAGGTTAGGCTAATGTTAACCCCATTCTTACTAGGTTAGGTTAGGTAAGGTTGTGGTAATTCTGCATAACTACAACTCCTGTTATTTTAATTTCATTTATTTTATTTATGTATTTTAATGCTTTGTAAGTGTGTATTTTATTGTTAGAAAGTGCGGAAAGCACTTTTTATTAGCATTTGCATTGTTAATTGAAATTCAGATACCCAAACAATCTAAGAGTTTACTCGATTTAGTCAACTATAAAAAGACATTAGCCTAACCTAACAACCTTACCTAACCTATCCTAGTTTTATGGGTGGGGGCTGCCGCCCCCACACCCCCGCTAATTGGGTATTAACACTATACAAAATTAGATGGGATAAAGTCTATGGTATTTACTCTGCAATCTTCAGCTTTGGCTGTCGATAACAGGAAAGTACCAATAAAAATGTGCTGACTTTTTGTAGGTGAAGCTCCACTCCGATTGGCGATTGGCTACTAAACATCGGGGAGGAGCCCCCAAGGAGGCTAGAATGTAAACATAGTGTCCTGGACTGGCAGTACAAAAATAACTGATAATGTTATAGGGGAGTGAAAATCAAATTGACAAAATAAGAAAAGTAGCCCTTATCCGCACATCACTAAGGTCCCCTGAGTAAAGTAAGAGCGAAAAATAATAATTCCATGAGACAGGAATCCCGTAATCGAGGAGTAGTTGTTCTGCAGAATACCCCCAAGTTTTAATACAAAACGCTATATTATTGTATTTTTACGCTTTTAACCCCTCATTTTCCCTGAACTTCATAGCCCTCCCCATTTGTGGGGGGGTGTTTTTAGATTGTTGGATAATGGGTAAATACTCATTTCCGCTCCTCTTCAGTATAAAACAACACTATATCTGAAGGAAAAATTACAAAAAACAAAATAAAACTTACTGAAATTGCTGTCGGTCCAAAAAGTCAGATTTACCGATTTGCATACATATATGGAAGCGGAATTTAATGAGGATTCCACTGGTAACTTCAGAATTACTATAAACCAAATAGTTACTTAGATACACAAATAAACGTGAAAGTATCGAAACACAGACTAAGCTGTACTCTGCTCCCTTCCCAGCCAGCCGTGAGTAAACGGTTTAACTGAGGGGGTTGCCAATTGTACCCATTAAACTAGACGTAATACTTAATATCTATGCCAAATATGACGCGTGTCAGACGAAAACTTAATTTTTGGCGAATATTTTTAAGTTTAATGACTCTTAATGAGTCATCATGCGCCTAGGAAAAAAATACCTAATGACTCTGAAAGAGTCATCGTGCGCCAAAGGGTTAATACCATATATAGCAATGATGTATATGCTCTACCGGACCTATTAGGCCTAAACAGATCGACGGGCTAACTGTCGGTCCAAAACATCAGTATAACCCAAATGTGTATTATCGTGTTCTATACGCTTTTTACCCCTCAATTTCCCTGATCTTCATAGCCCTCCCCACTATCGGGGGGCGTGTCTTTAGATTGATGGATAATGGGTAAATGCTTAATTCCCATTCAATGTCATCACTAGATTCAACTAAAACGCCAAAAACAAAATCAAAATACCAAAAAAATACCTTAAAACACACATATCAATGAAGAAACTGATGAGAAAAAGGATTATAATACAAAAAACACATATGTGACCAGAAATCCATTTTGACCACAGTTTGTAATAGGTTACTTGAGGATATTTTAACGGGACCATAGGTAAATTTTTACCAGGATGACAATATCCTAAGTCAAGGTCAACATTTCCCTTACCTACTGTAAAAGCGCGATTCACCCAATAAATAAACCCAATAAATGGCGTCATTTGACGCCTATCTTCAGATTACTGAATAATGGGTAAGTTAATGCAAATCCTCCACTCAAACCATGAAAAACAACAATATAACACTATATTCCTTGAAAGAAATATAAAGAAACCTTGGTAAATAAGGCTGCTCTAGCTGTCTTGAATGCTACCTTCTGAAGGTTTGGGAGCGGTATTTACCACTTTAGTAAACATCAAGAACTATAATATAGGAGTCATACCACAATAAACATCAATATACGTTGTGATGATATCCAAACAACCTGATAATGGACACTAGGAGGAGCCATTATCGCCGCACACCCTCCCTGTAACACCACAATAACAACACTGACTCTGAGCAGTTAGCACCCCGCAAGGCGATCAGGGTTACCTGCAAATCAAAATATCGCTCTTAAAAGCCCCTAGATAGTAAATGTGCTGAAAATCGGTAGAAAATGCCCCTATATCTAGAATATCGTTAGAAATTATTAAAATATCTATAAATGTCGCTTGGAATTATCTAGCTAGATGTAAATAATTGTCGCTAGATTGAAGTAAATATATCTAAACCTAGCAAAAGTAGCTAAATTGGCAACACCGTCAGCCAGCAACTGCCCACATGCGCAAGTTTCAAATTGACCACTTGTGAGTTTCGTTCTATAAGGAAGTTGGAGCTGTAGATATTGATATTCAGCAGAATTCCGTTAAAATGCGGTCGTAGTACATTTATAAATACATAAAACCCCAATTCAACATACTTTATAGCCATTAGAAACCTACACAATTATTGCATTTATATTAACCATCGAGATCTACAGCTCCAAATTCCTTATAGCCTGGAACTCGCAAGTGGTCAATTAGTGATGTTCTCATTACTATACAAATGACAAATAACTAACGTACTCGCAATATACCTAAACAACATTTAACCCTTTGAGTACCAGCGACGTGTTATTTTTTATTCTAGCTATATTTAGACGATATTATGCAGCTTAGGAAGGATCTGCGGTAGTTAAAAGGGTTGGTTGAGATAGTTTGAAGCCTTATTATTGCTAGAGGTCCTTCCTAATCTGAATAAAATCGTCTAATAGTTGCCACACTATACAGAAAAGGAAGTCACCGGTACTGTATGGGTTGAACACGTAACTAAAAATGTAGTAACTATATTATCGCATTTCCAAATACGTGTAGAAAGGCGACTCTTCTCAAATGGTGGAAATATGTGCTCGATTACTGTACTCAAGTCAATTGTGAGTTTATAGAGGTTATACTCTGTTTAAGGGGGGATGGGCCGGTTGTCTGGACCACTTTCTCATGTTTAGCCCCATTAGTTTTCAGATGTTAAGATGTTTGCCCCATTAGTTGGTCGATTTTAAGACCTTTCGCCCCATTTATTCGTCAATATTTAGACCTTTCGTGCTATTTAGATGTCGATTGTTTCCATGGCGAACGATAGTGAGCCTGTAATGTTGGAAGAACCGGCCTTCGGCCGGAACATTTTTCTGCCGAAAAATTTACAAATTAATCTAGAAGGGGGATCTAATGGATGTTTTTTTTTTAATTTGATGGGAGGTCTAGGGAGGAAACTAGAAAATAATTAATACATGCAAAAATCGCCCAAAAAGTGAACCATCTCCCCTATTTCACTACACAATCTTCAAAAAAATTGATAAATCTTGGTGGGAACTTTGCAATTTAGCTGGCCGTTTGTTTGGTCTATTAATTCATATGTTGTTGTTTTTTAGTTTCCTCCCTAGACCTACATCAAGCTTAGAAAAACACCCCCTACACCCCCCTTCAAGATAAATTTGTAAATTTTTCGGTAGAAAAATGTCCCGGCCGAACGAAGGCCAGTTTCTCTTAAAATTGAAGGCTCGCTATCGCTCGCCAGGAAGTAATCGACACCTAAATGGCACGAAAGGTTTTAAAATTGACAACGAAATGGAGCGAAAGGTGTTAAAATCGCCAAACTAATGGGCCGAACGTCTTATAATATCAAAACTAGTGGGGCTAAACATTAGGGAGAAGGGGGTCCAGAAAAACGACCTGCCTCCCCTTCAAAAAAACAGGGTCTAGCGGTCAATTTGTTTGGGCCTATTTATAATTAACCCCTTCTGTACCGGCGACGTCTTTCTAACCCCTTCTTTACGGCGCCGTCCTTTTAACTTTATTCTGGCTACCATTACACGCATTTATTCAGTTTAAAAAGGGGCTCCAGCAATTAACAAGCTTTATACTATCCCACTTAACCCTTTTTAATACCACAGATCCTTCTTAAACTGCACACAATCGTCTAAATAAAGCTAAAATATACTTAATAAGACGTCGATAGTACAGATGGGGTTAATTATATGCTTGCTATAATTAGACGATATTAATGAAGCTTAGGAAGGATGTATGGTTGCTAAAAGGACTAATTGAGATAGTTTGTAGCCTTTTAATGATTAGACGGCCTTCCTAAGCTATACAAAATTGTCTAATAGTCACCAGAGTATAATTAAAAGTACAATCGGGGGTAACAAGTGTTGTCATAGATTCCAGTGGTTTTCGCTCAGCAAGTGTTATTGGTATCTTTATAGTTACTGGGAAAAGTGCTTATCCCTCAGAGTATTAGTCAGTGTCCGAAACTTTGTGAAATATCTGACAACACTAAGGGGAGATCTCCACTTATGGGATTTTTTTCTTGACCCCTTTCTCCCTCATGTTTAGCCCCATTGCTTTTGATATTATAAAAAGTTTGCCCCATTAGTTTAGCGATTTTAAGAACTTTCACCCCATATTAAGACCTTTCGTGCCATTCAGGTGTCAATTTTATCCTGGCGAGCGATAGCGAGCCTGTAATTTAAGAGGAACCGGCCTTCGGCCGGGACATTTTTCTACCGAAAAATGTACAAATATATCTTGAAAGGGATTCAAGGGGGTGTAATTTTAAGCTTGATGGAAGTCTAGGGAACAAACTAAATACCTCCCCTTAACCTCGACTGTACAGTCGCGCTAATAAGTGATGTCTCGGCACCAATTATGTTTTGATCAATAATTGGTATCAGCAATATTTACACATGATTTATTCATTTTGAGTGAGATAAACAACCATGTTCCTACACTAATCCACCCTAATCAACATCTGACAGACATTAATACAGCGCAGAGAGAGCCAAACGTAATGACAGCTGGGACATGACTTATTAGCGCAACTGTACATCATCGGTACAGGTGGTGTTAATTAGGCCATACATCGGGAGTCCTAGCCTCTCTAACTAACAAAGGGCTAGAGCAAATGGGCTGCATATTGCCACACGTATTCATTGGCTGATCCAACTTTACTTCTAAACTCAATTACTGAAATCAACAAATACATGTGGCACTCCAAGGATTCGAACCTAGGATACTCACATCGAAATCAATAAATATACAGACCAAAATACAAGCACTAATTCCCTAAGATCTCCAAACTAATGAAACGAACAAAATAAAAAGTAAATCAAATAAATCCGACCAAGATTGTCACGCCTTTGGCCAGTAATCAGGCTTCGAACTATCTCACTTAAGGGGGGTGACCTGCTTTTTGTTATTTCTGTCCTTTTCTCTCTTTCTCTGGCTTGTATCCATTCGGCCCCATTCAGCCAACTATTTTAAGACGTTTATCCCCATCTACCTAGGTTTTTCAGAGGCTCTGACATATCGTTTTTCATCAATAAGTTCCAAACAAAGACTTGGATCGGTATGGCGCTTTGGCACAGCTTGTTTCACACCCTGCCGTAATTTATGGCGCTATAGTGCATTGCCAGATGCGGTTAATTACGGCGATTACTCTTAACTCAGAAGGCGAAACCTGCATGAGCCAGATACATATTCGAACAGGTGAGGAATAACCGTGACGTAGTTGTGACGTCTGTCCACAAACCACCTCCACTTCTGCCCTCCCCTACCTACCTACCTCCCTCCCTCCCTCTCTTTCCCTGCCTCCCTCCTCCTCTTTCACCATCCCCCACCCTCTCTCTCCTCCGCCTTTTCTCTCCCCCCCTCTCTCTCTCTCTCTCTCTCTCTAACATGGACTATATAATTTATAAGAAATGCAGCCATGCACATGTTACCCATATTCTCACATAGCGTGAGATAACTGTGAATTATATGCTGAGTATGGTACGGTGGTTTGTGCTAACGACCGTGGTTCTTGTCCAAGCATATTTGCCCGTTTTTAAGGTTTACAGAAAGTTATAGTGGTGTGTCACTGGCATTCTGTATCACCAGTCATAGACCAGGGTATTGTAGAGAAGGTTGTCTCTTCGATGCCATGGCCAACATGTTACGATGTCCACGTGGTTGCAGAAAAGCAATTGCTTTGCGACTTTTATCCATAATTATACAACCGGGAGAAAGCTGCCAATACCTTAAGGATTTGTCTGAATAGGTTAGTGAATATTCATGCTCATTTATCATCGTAAATTATATGCAATCAGTGCGTTTCTGCTCTCCATTTCTTAAAATTAATTGTTCTTGTTAAAAGAGTACTCTTTGTTTAAAACTGTTGTTACGTCTTCATATTTTGCAATTATTTGTCTTTATATTATATGTATTCATTGTCGATAGTATCAATTGCTTGCTTTTGCGATTTCCTTAGTTTATTTGTGCAATAAATGTAGGTTATTTGTAGGGTAGTTATTGATAGGGGTCACTTGAGGCATGCTATGCTTACAGGTACCTACCCGATAGCACTATCATTAGTGAGTGCTGTACTGTACTTTATATATTATTTTGTAATAGTATAGATATCTGATCAATATTTGTATTTTGTACTATTGTTAATGTCTTGTCATGTTGCACATTTTGTTTTATATTAATATTTTGACATTTACCATGTAGTTTCATTATTCATGCAGAGTTTAGTAAAATTTACCAGAACGTCCCGGACTTCCAAAAGTTGACTAATACCTTGAACGTGACGATAGTGCGTTGTTATGTGTGCGATTCATTTGCTTGGGAACCAGATTGACTTGCTCATGTAGTGATGTACACCCTATGTGGTGGATTGTTTATTCTTATTTCATAAATTCCATTGTATTAAACGTTTCCACATAGCGATGTTGCTAATTTAATTTGACTTTATATTGTCCTTGTCCCATTTTTTTTTTTTTTTTAGTTTGCAAGTTTTACATTTTAATTTATTACCACCATCGGAGCAATGCACTCGGTAATTGTAATATAAGTGTATACTGTATAATAATGTAAAAAGGATAATTATTTTGACCATGATGCCGTGCTTAAAATGCCTTCTATGATATATAATTGGTTTTCATGCACAGTATCTAATCTCCATATTTGGCTTTGCCCACTCAGGCTTTATGATCGCGAGAAACCATTGGTGTGACGGCGAATGCAGTGCGGCTGATGGTACAGCGCAGCATGGGTGCTCTTCCTGGGGCAGCCACTCCCCCCACAACACCGCCTGGATCACGGAAACCCCCTGCCACACCAGCTGTTTTTGACAGTTTTACAATTGGTGCCATTCGCCGCCATGTACATGGCAAGTTTGCTGCCAAGCAAACCATTACCATCGGCACCTTGGGTGAAGAATTAAAGATGGCGAGCATCATACCAGAAGAAACATCACAGACGGCGGTATGGCGAATCCTGCACAACATGGGGTTCCGATACAAGACCTCACAGCGGAAAATGTATGTGAGGAAGGAGTCGCTGGATGTCGTATGCCGCCGTGTTAAAGCTCTCCGAGTACACCAGCGACATCGGGATGAGGGAAGACAGGTGGTTTATGTGGATGAGACATGGTTCACCACCCGGATGCACCACAGCAAAGAGTGGATGGACACCTCCCAGCCTGCCACTAGTGCCACCTACAGCCGTCAGGTGCCGCCTGGAGAAGGGGAGCGGTTTGTGGTAGTTGCAGGTGGCACAGTCGACGGTTTTGTTGTCGAATCGTTTTTGTGCTTCCCTGCCAAAAACAAAAGCGGTGACTACCACGGTGAAATGAACAGCATCTTGTTCCTCCGTTGGCTGACGTCGCAGCTCCTGCCAGCGCTGGCTGAGCCATCTGTGCTGGTGATGGACAACGCACCCTACCACAGCCAGCTGGCGGAGGAGAGCCGCTGCCCCACCACCGCCACCAACAAAGCGGAGCTTGTGAAATGGCTGGAGTGCCGCAAGATTCCCTACCCTCCACACTCCACACGCCCCGAGCTTCTGCAGCTCTGCAAGCAGAACCGGCCAGAACCTCGGTACACTGTTGACAACATCATCCGCTCATGGGGTCATGAGATCGTCCGCCTGCCGCCCGCTCACCCCGAGCTCAACGCCATCGAGCAGGTGTGGGGCTGCATGAAGCGACATGTGCGCTCTTCTTTACAGAGGTTCACCCGTGCAGATCTGCAGGCCAGGCTAGAAGAAGCCAAGCTGATCGCTACAAGGAAAGTGAGGGCAGGTGCTGTAAAGCGATCGAGAACCTTCGAGGACCAGTACTGGACTTCAGATAATATACACAAAGGTGTGGATCCCGTCATCATCACTATCGACAGCGATGATGAGGACGAGTTGTTCCTCGATAGTGATGAAGACTAAAATAAAAAATATGTGCTCAGTTGTTTGTATCATTTGTCCTCCCATTGAATTTCCCCTTGCTATATTTGTCTAAACTGACCTCTGAACACAAGGGCCTAACCACCTCCTTCCCTCCTGACTTTGTTATTTATTTATTTGTTTTTCAGTTACATTTCCTTTTACATACTACTTTACTCTTGAATCCCTGCCCTATTCCCACTCTTACACCTTATTAACCCCTGACTAACCTCCTATAAATAACCAAGCCTCAGCTGCCCCAACACACCAGACGTCCAACGTAACTGTGGAAAACAGGATCATATACATATTTCAGTTGATATATAATGCCACCATAAAACTCTGCAGCACGTAAGAAACGGCCAAACACGTTAGAACAGTGATCACGGTCGTTTGCATACAACTGCCTACAATACTCTGCATTTATTGCACACTGACTTGCCGCTACAGACCGATAACATGTGCACAGCTGCATTTCTGTCTTCGTGGTGTAATGGTTAAGGTGTGTGTATAGTGTTTATGTGATCGCGGGTTCGTATCCCCGTGAGGACCATAACATTTATTTAATTTCATTGATTTCATTGACTAAATAGTTTGGTTGGTGGGTTGGAAGAGTTAAAAATATATAATAATAATTATGTATTATGGAAGAGAGAGAGAGATAAAGTTAAGGTGGGGAAGAGAGCGAGAAGTGTTGGCAGGGGAGAGAGAGAGAGAGGTCGGGGGAGGGGGGGAGAGGTGGGGGGAGAGAGAGAGGAGGGAGAGAAAAGGCGGAGGAGAGAGAGGGTGGGGGATGGTGAAAGAGGAGGAGGGAGGCAGGGAAAGAGAGGGAGGGAGGTAGGTAGGGGAGGGCAGAAGTGGAGGTGGTTTGTGGACAGACGTCACAACTACGTCACGGTTATTCCTCACCTGTTCGAATATGTATCTGGCTCATGCAGGTTTCGCCTTCTGAGTTAAGAGTAATCGCCGTAATTAACCGCATCTGGCAATGCACTATAGCGCCATAAATTACGGCAGGGTGTGAAACAAGCTGTGCCAAAGCGCCATACCGATCCAAGTCTTTGTTTGGAACTTATTGATGAAAAACGATATGTCAGAGCCTCTGAAAAACCTAAGTAGGTGTCGATTTCTTCCTGGCGAGCGATAGCGAGCCAGCATTATATGAAGAAATCCGCCTTCGCCGGAGACATTTTTCTATCGAAAAATTTACATATTTAGCCTGCTGTCAAACAAAAATAAAAAATATGCTGGCTCGCTACCGCTCACCAGTAAAAAATTAACACCTGGATGGGGATAAACGTCTTAAAACAGTAGGCTGAATGGGGCCAAATGGATACAAGCCAGAGGAAGATAGAAAAGGACAACAAAAACAGGTCACCCCCCTTAAGGGAAGATGGGCCCATTTTTTGGTATGTTATTTCAATGATTCCTTTATTTCTTAGTTGTCTCGCTCAACCTCCATCAAGCTTATAAAAAACAACCCCTAGACCCCTATGCAAGATAAATTTTGTAAAATTTTCGGTAGAAAAATTTCCCGGCACAAGGCCGGTTCCTCTTAAAATTTCAGGCTCGCTTTCGCTCGCCAGGAAAAAAACCGACACCTAAATGGCACGAAAGTTCTTAAAATTGACAACGAAATGGAACGAAAGGTGTTAAAATCGCCAAACTAATGGGCCGCACGTCTTATAATCTCAAAACAAATGGGGCTTAACACGAGGGAGAAAGGGGACCAGCAAAACGGCCCATCTCCCCTTAACCCTTTTTTACTACCACAGATCCTTCTTAAACTGCACAAAATCATGTAAACATAGCTGGAATAATATGAAATGGATGTCGTCGGTATAGAAGGGGTTAACGATTTTATTCAGATTAGGAAGGGTATATGGAAGTCAGAGGGTTAATTGTGATAGTCATTTAACGATTTTATTCAGATTAGGAAGGGTATATGGAAGTCAGAGGGTTAATTGTGATAGTCATTTAACGATTTTATTCAGATTAGGAAGGGTATATGGAAGTCAGAGGGTTAATTGTGATAGTCATTTAACGATTTTATTCAGATTAGGAAGGGTATATGGAAGTCAGAGGGTTAAATGAGATAGTCTTTACTCTTATAATTGCCACAGATCCTTTTTCAAGCTGCATAAAATCGTCTAATAAAAGCCACCACTTGTGAGTTTCAGGCTGTAAGGAAGTTGGAGCCGTGCACATTGATATTAAAGAGAAATGTAATAATAATATGGGTTTCTGATGGATAAAAAGTATGATTAATTTGTTTGTATGTACTGTATATATAAATGTATTATGATCATGTTTTAGTTGATAATTCTGCTAAATGTTGATGGCCACAACTCCAACTTCCTTATAGACCAAAACTCACAATTAAATTCCAGTTACTGCTAAAATCCTGGTGTTCTATGAAAGCCAGCCACAAATGTCTTACGGTAACTGAGATATACTGAAATCTATTTTCTATCTATTTACTCAGGCCCAATCCCCACTTTTCCTATGTTTTCTTTTGTTTCCCTCTTTTTTTTTCTTTTTCTTTTTTTTTTGGGGGGGGACTCAAGACAGCACGAACAGGGAAAACACAAAACACAACATAAAACAACAAACACACACAGACCAAACACACATTCACACACAGACCAAACACACATTCACACACATATACTATGATTATACTTCAATACCAACAACAAATAGGTAGGCCAGAAATCCTGAACCCTGACCCCTGTAACTCATAAGGTACGCAAGCAAATGGGCTGTAAATGTCCTCAACTATTGCCTGGCTGACCCTTCCCAAATGGTATAAATGTTAACTCTATGGTTTCACATGATCGCACCCAGTCAGGACATCCTGACGACGTATACAGACTAAACACACATAACAAAGCCACTCCAACAGCTTCCTCTCTCTCCAACACCCCTTCTCCCCCCTCAACACTCTTCTCTGAGCTAATGCCGGTATATATGGACAGTCCTGTATATAATCGTAAGATTCAGAGTCGTAAAGATTCCGGGACGAGCTCAATAGACTAAGAAGAAGAGGATGAGGGCTGTAACACTGGTGGTCTACACAGACCACCTCGATTTAGATAGGGTTAAGTTACCATCAGCTGACTTACACATACAGTAAGTTCTCAATTGGTGTATGTCCGTCAGCCCCAATTGTTGTATGTCCGTCAGCCCCAATTGTTGTATGTCCGTCAGCCCCAATTGTTGTATGTCCGTCAGCCCCAATTGTTGTATGTGCGTCAGCCCCAATTGTTGTATGTCCGTCAGCCCCAATTGTTGTATGTCCGTCAGCCCCAATTGTTGTATGTCCGTCAGCCCCAATTGTTGTATGTCCGTCATCCCCAATTGTTGTATGTCCGTCAGCCCCAATTAAACTATTGTATTAAGCCTAGCAGTGGTCATCTCGTGCAGGATAACTCTTATCTAATCCGAGGGTGGTCTTTTTTGGGGCAGTCCCAGTTAGAGATCCAATAGTAACTAACTATAGGACCTCTAATTTCAGTAACCCACTTACGCCCCATTTGTGTGGCGATTTCACGTGTCGATTTTTACATGCGTTGAAGACGAGGTCCTATGAATGGTCGACTTTGTTGTTGTTGTTGATATTGTTGTATTTATTGATGTTGTTGTTGTTGTTGATATTGTTGTTGTTGTTGTTGCTGGGGATAAGAAATCTGCTGTAGATACGACAATTGATTTGTAGCCTTATTGTTTAAGATACTCGGTAATTTGTCATACATCTAGATATGACCCACCAAATGTCCTGTTCCACTTCAAAAGTAAAACTGTTTGCTCAATCCTGAGAAATCCACAATGGGCTGTATAAAATCCAATACAAAGGGTAAGAGAAAACGTAAATTTGCTGGATAAATAATGTAATTTTCTTATAATAGTTCCACTTATATATTTTCAAAAGCCAATAAATATATATAGTAATAAATATGCGTGTATTGCAATAAAACTACCATAATTTAAAACAAAATTTGACTAAAATGAATGGAAATGTTATGTAGCCTATATATTATGCATCGCTGGAAAACGAGATTCATGTATGCTTACACCTTCAACAGATAAACATACCAGTTTAAGATTTCGACCAGAGCATACGTTTTACCTGCTCTGCATCCGTATATCCGTATATCATCTGCATATCCTGCAAGTTTGACGACTTTCGGACTTCTGCTTTTATTGTGGCAGTATGGACTCACTTTTATTGTGGCAGTATGGACTCACTTTTATTGTGGCAGTATGGACTCACTTTTATTGTGACAGTATGGACTCACTTTTATTGTGGCAGTATGGACTCACTTTTATTGTGGCAGTAGGGACTCACTTTTATTGTGGCAGTAGGGACTCACTTTTATTGTGGCAGTATGGACTCACTTTTATTGTGGCAGTATGGACTCACTTTTATTGTGGCAGTATGGACTCACTTTTATTGTGGCAGTAGGGACTCACTTTTATTGTGGCAGTAGGGACTCACTTTTATTGTGGCAGTAGGGACTCACTTTTATTGTGGCAGTAGGGACTCACTTTTATTGTGGCAGTAGGGACTCACTTTTATTGTGGCAGTATGGACTCACTTTTATTGTGGCAGTAGGGACTCACTTTTATTGTGGCAGTATGGACTCACTTTTATTGTGGCAGTATGGACTCACTTTTATTGTGGCAGTAGGGACTCACTTTTATTGTGGCAGTATGGACTCACTTTTATTGTGGCAGTAGGGACTCACTTTTATTGTGGCAGTATGGACTCACTTTTATTGTGGCAGTATGGACTCACTTTTATTGTGGCAGTATGGACTCACGCTTTATCCCACTGGCTCGTAAGGCTTGTGAATGTAATAAGTGCGAGGGTCGAGAGTTGATTTTGACATGCAAATTGGGCGGTCGCAAGGCTGACTTTCTCATTGACACAGGTTTCGGCGGTTCCTTGATTACATTAAATCAGGTAAAGGCAAGTGGGCTGTTGTCTAAAATGCTTGTTTATGACGGTGATAAGCAGGCATTCCCTTTTGTGGTTTGTGGAGTGGTTGTAGATATTAGCTTAGAGTTTCTAGATGGCATCTTCCTTACTGCTGACTTTTTGGTGACAGGAAATTGATTCTAACGTCATAGGTTGTAATTCATTCAAGCATTGGGGATGTTCAATATACCCATTAATCGCCATGCTCCAGGTCCACGTGCCAAAATCTATGTATGGCAGGCCAATTTACATCCTCCGTGTTTTACTCCATTAGCTTGGAGATTTTAAGACGTTTCATCTCATTAGTTTGGCGATTAGCCTATATGATGCTTCAACCCAATAAGGTATCGATTTTAGCTGGGCGAGCGATAGCGAGCCTGCAATTTGGGAGAAACCGGCCTTTGGCCGGGATATTTTTCTACCGAAAAATGTACACATTTAGCTTGAAGGGGGTCTGGGGGATTTTTTTTTTTAGTTTGAAGGGGAGTTGGAGAGGCGTTTTTCCAAGTCTCGGGGTAAACTAAGAACACATTATTCGAAAATGGCAAAAACAATTAAAACCCTTAATAATAATTAAACAAAATACCATAATAACCCCCAAGACGTTGCACCAGATAGTGTTAAAGGGCATAGCGCATGGGGTCAGCCATGGTCAGTTATCCTCATAATCATAAATGTTAGTGTACAGTATACCTCTTATGTGCAATAATAGTCGTCCGTGTTTTTTATAAATATAAATATAAATAAATTAGTGTTGTGGACGGTGGTGGCGAGAGGCATTTCCGAACTGTTGTGACGTATATAGAGGCATTGGGGTACCCTTAGAATAACACAATCGGACAAAGAGTTTCAGGGGTCAGGTCAATGGCCACCATTTTGATTCTCAGTATCTCTGTTAACACCTTAAGAGCGGCCTAGGCGGTAATTTCTATGTACCGCCCAGCGGGGTTTTTTTTTTACCCTAAATAGGGTTGTTTCCGTGCTCATTTTCATGCATAAACAAGACCCAGAGCGTAAAACAAGTATCTATCCCTGAAAGGGCATAAACAGAGCTTTCCAATGACACCCGAACCATCCTTGTACGACCACTGGTTCTCTTGCAACGATCGTGCAACACGAGTGCAAAAAACCTAAAATAAGGTAATTTCCGTACATAATTCCCTGTGTAGCGAGTGAGAAAGGGGGGAGAAGGGGGGAATACAATTCAGTAGGTCCACGGTGGTCGTGGGGAGCGGTCATAAGGTTACTACGCTCGTCCCACCGCTCAGCTCTCTCTCTCAGCAACATTACGTGCTGAAAATGGCACTCGACAGCTGTCGTGCACCGCCACATAGTCCAAATTTATTTCACTCGACATATGTTGCACGCCGCCAGTTATGGGTTAAGTACTTCAGGCTTTCAAAGCAGTAATACGGATGGACAGATATTTATACGAGGGGTATGATAAATTGTATGAGCAGCATAAGCTCAATAATGAAATGTATATATTAGGGCAAGCTATCGAATAATGCACTGTGAAAGTGAAAATCAAGAAATAATTCACAAAAACGTCCTCCCCACCAACCCTGACAATAAAATAAAACTCATTATTTACTACAAATCTCCTAAGACCTCCAACCTCGTCCTCCGTAACCGCTCCATTTTCACCAACCAACCGAAAGACGATCATGTGATATATCAGCATATTTGCACCTCTGGGGACCGTGGACCCCTATCCTATGTTGGTATGACACAGACTCGCCTTTCCCGTCGACTAACCCTCCACCTTCAATCTGGCGCTATAAAAGATCACTATCAAGCCCCCCACCATCTTGCCCTAACTCGCGCCGACCTAGATAAACAAACCACCATACTCGACAAAGAATCAGACCCCAGAAGACTAGCTATTTTAGAAGCTCTATACATCCAAACACTCAACCCCAGCATCAACAACCAAACACAAGACCTTCAAATTCTTCCTTCAGGCAAGCGCTACAGGCATGTTGCCCCCCTTCCTCTCGCCCCGTGCCCCCCTACCTTACGCTTCCGCGCTCAGCACACAACTGACAACACCAACCAATCACAGCCACCCACAGCCAACAACCAACCACCGATAAGATTTAGTGCCCGTCTCGCGAACAGACTGCCTTCTACCAATGAACAGCCACCACACACCCAGTAGCTCCGCCCACCTTCCTATTCTTGATCCTCGAATTTTGTATAAATATGATACTTTGTCCCTATTCTAATCATTACCTCTCCATTCCCTGAAGATGCAAGATGTTTAATTGTGAAACGTTGGATCCACCATGAATTTTGCTAACCTGTTGTACCTCATCTCTGAACCCCAGAGGAAAATTGTTAGAACTATTGAAAGCTGTAACAATAAAATCCTGAATGCTGAAACTGCTATTGCCTTTAACCTCGTCTGTTTAAAAGAGAATATATATATATATATATATATATATATATATATATATATATATATATATATATATATATTCATATTCATTTATATATCCTTCACTTATTTACCCTTCTTTAAGCTTCAATTCAACCATAAGCATAAAATAACACCAATGTGTGTTAATAAGATCATAAATCACCCATTGCTTATCTATATTTACCATTAATCTATCGGCTTTCTCTTATCAGTAATAAATTATATTCCTCTATAGACATTCAGGGCCTCTTATCATCTGTTTGGTGCGGGCAAAATACATTGATCTCTCGATAAAGGTTGGGGGGTTCATTCAGCTATATATATTTAATAGTTTCATATATCTACCTATCGATCTATCGATCTATCTATCTATCTATCGGCTATCTCCTATCAGTAATATATTCTATCTCTTATCATCTGTTTGGTGTGGACTCGGCTAAATATATTGATCCCTCGATAAAGATTGGGGGGTTCGGTGAGCTATATACAATATAATAGTTTTTATATCTATCTATCTATCTATCTATCTATCTATCTATTTATCTATATATCTATCTCTCGGCTATCTCCTACCTGTATTATATTGATCGTTCAATGAAGGTTGGGGGTTTGTTGAGCTCTATATATTTACTGTTTTATTACTATTATTATTTTTAACCCGGGAAAGGTGAGCGTCCTCATAAGAGACTTGGTGGTGGAAGGTGAAGGTCCTCATAAGATCCAAGGCCTAAAAAAAAATGTTTAAAAATACCCCAGTGGCACTCTAAACAAAGCAATATGTGATTAGGGGAGATAATTCCCCTCCATTACTTGTACCATTCTTACATATGTGGCCCCCCCCCCCCCTTCCTCTCCTTTTCCCCCTCTTCAATTATCACCTATTTTTCCTATTATTCCCCCTTTTATAGGGTAGGCTAATTTTCGGCACGAATTTCCTTCCCACGATCTCTATAGCATGGGCGAGGCATCTAGAGATCCTTGCAACAGAGAGACTTCTACTTAGAGCTGTCAGTGTTGCTTGAGAACTCGGGAGGAGAGGATATATGCCGCCGCGGCTCTCCCCTCATGAATGGACCGGTCGTCAATTATACGTCTTTTTCACCCCCCAAATACTATTCCCACTTGTTTTATTCTTCTTATATGTTAATATCTTCATATTAAACGTAAAATAGGCGCATATGAATAAGTAATAACTATATTTATGGTAAAATTACGATTTTCGTTGGGAATTAACCAAAATACCTTCGCATGGCGAGACGTTTCAAATGCCATAGTCTAGCTTTTGCCGGGTTAATTAGTATACTATTTTTTTGCCGCTTACTTATATTGCTAGATATTTGGCAGTTATTACTATCTGATCCGACGTCTTGGGAATATTAAGATATTTTTGTTTGTTTAATTATTATTGAGGATGAGGACATAATTATGAAGAACACAACTAACATTCCAGAAGAAGTCCAAATAAGACAATAATGAAGGAGAAAGGGAAGATAAAGGCACAACAAAGACAATACAGCAGAAGAAAGGACTTATGGAGAAGAAGGTTAAGGGGAGACAGTTGGTTTTTCGAGTCCTCCTCCTCCCTCATGTTTAGCCCTATTAGTTATGAAATTTCAAGACATTCGCCCCACTAGTTTGGCGATTTTCATACCTTTTGTCCTATTTCTTTGCCAATATTAAGACCTTTCGTGCCATTTAGGTGTCGCTCTTTTTTTTCCTGGCGAGCGATAGCTAGCCTGTATTTGAAGAGGAATCTTTGGCCGGGACATTTTTCTACCGAAAAATGTAGGCCTACGCATTTATATCGAAAGGGGGTCTTGTGGGTGTTTTTTTAAGTTTGATAGAGGTTTAGCGAGCAAACTAAACCCCCTCCTTAAACAGGTGAAGCAAGGAAAGATGAACAAGTGAAAATAAGACGAAACAGAAGAAAAAAAGAAGAAAAAAAGGGAAGAAGTAAAAATAAGACCATAATGAAGAAGAAACGGAAGGAGAAAAACGGAAGATAGGAACAAAAAGAAAACAAACAGAAAGATAAAGAAATGAAAGACTAAACTAAAGATAAAAGGCTCGCTATTGCTGGCTAGGTAAAAATTGACACCAAAATGGCACAAAAGATCTTAACCCTTACACTGCAGGCATATTTCCGCTACAATAGGGCTCATTCAGGCACTCCTGAGTGCTTAAGCAAGTACAGGAATGAAATGAAATGCTTACAGCAAAAAATTAGAAGAAAATAGCTTTCAAATGTCACCAGAACGAGCTGTGTAGTGCACAGGGTTCACCCGCAGCGTTACTACAGACATCGGCAATATTCGCTAATAATTAGCAATATCCTGCTACATTTGCCTTTGGCAACACTGAATATACGAGACATGGGGTGAGAGTCTCAATGCTGCAGCAGACGTGCCGGAGAGCGGACGGGGGCCTGCCGCAATCCCGCTAACTCGCACTCATCTCCACAGGCTTCTAAGGGCTTTAAATTGCAGGATATTGCAAGGACATATCTGTACGGTCCCCGATGCGTAAGGGTTAATATTGAACAAAAAATAGGACGAAAAGTCTTAAAATCAGCAAACTAATGAGGGAACTTCTTAAAATTTCAAAACTAATGGGGCTGAAAATGAGAAGGGGGTCCATAAAAAACAAAGACCTCCCCTTAAGCCGCTGTCACACGAGCACTTTAGCGGCAGATGTATCGAGTCACAGTAGCCGATTTAAGGGAGCCCACCTCGCTTTTTTTCTCTTTCTCTCCCTCTCTCTTTGGCTTGTATCCATTCAGCCCCATTCAGCCTACTGTTTTAAGACGTTTACCCCTATTCAGGTGTCAATATTTTCCTGGCGAGCGGTAGCGAGCCAGCATATATATATTTTTGTTTTGACAGCAAGTTAAATTTGCAAATTTTTCGATAGAAAAATGTCTCCGGTGAAGCCGGATTTCTCCATACAATGTTGGCTCGCTTTCGCTCGCCAGGAAGAAATCAACACCTGGATGGGGATAAAAGTCTTAAAACAGTTGGCTGAATGGGGCCGAATGGATACAAGCCAGGGAAAGGGAGAAAAGGAGAGAAAGATAAAAAAAAGTCGGTGACCCCCCATAAAAAGTACCGTAGCTAAAATTGAATAGGCTATATTATCTGACAATTTATGCTTTCATTATGACTGTATTGTGTATCTTAGAGCTCCTTTCATTATGACTGTATTATGTATCTTAGAGCTCCTTTCATTATGACTGTATTGTGTATCTTAGAGCTCCTTTCATTATGACTGTATTATGTATCTTAGAGCTCCTTTCATTATGACTGTATTGTATCTTAGAGCTCCTTTCATTATGACTGTATTATGTATCTTAGAGCTCCTTTCATTATGACTGTATTATGTATCTTAGAGCTCCTTTCATTATGACTGTATTATGTATCTTAGAGCTCCTTTCATTATGACTGTATTATGTATCTTAGAGCTCCTTTCATTATGACTGTATTATGTATCTTAGAGCTCCTTTTATTATGACTGTATTATGTATCTTAGAGCTCCTTTCATCATGACTGTATTATGTATCTTAGAGCTCCTTTTATTATGACTGTATTATGTATCTTAGAGCTCCTTTCATTATGACTGTATTATGTATCTTAAGAGCTCCTTTCATTATGACTGTATTATGTATCTTAGAGCTCCTTTCATTAGGACTGTATTATGTATCTTAGAGCTCCTTTCATTATGACTGTATTATGTATCTTAGAGCTCCTTTTATTATGACTATTATGTATTTTAGAGCTCCTTTTATTATGGCTGTATTAGGCTATGTATCTTAGAGCTCCTTTCATTATGACTGTATTATGTATCTTAGAGCTCCTTTCATTGTGACTGTATTATGTATCTTAGAGCTCCTTTCAGTATGACTGTATTATGTATCTTAGAGCTCCTTTCATTATGACTGTATTATGTATCTTAGAGCTCCTTTTATTATGACTGTATTATATATCTTAGAGCTCCTTTCATTATGACTGTATTATGTATCTTAGAGCTCCTTTTATTATGACTGTATTATGTATCTTAGAGCTCCTTTCATTATGACTGTATTATGTATCTTAGAGCTCCTATTTTTTCTATGCATACGAAGGAGACAAAAGGCAGGCTGCCTGTAACGAATGTCTCCTCCCAAACCCAAAGGAGTGACAGCGAGCAACATTCAAAGGACGTTGGGGTCAAAATGCCTGGACACACGAAGTTTAAAGCAGTTTAAGTCATAGGATGAAGTAAAGATAGATTGAGGGAGAGAGTTCCAGAGCTCACTTGCTGAGTAGAAGAAAGACTAAGAAAATTGGCTAATTCTTGGGTTGGAGAGCTGGACAGAATAGGAGTGGGATTGTTTTAAAAGGCGAGTGCCTCGTACTCGCCGAAAGGGAGGAGGTATGCACTTAGAGAATGCTGAAGAACACTGATTGTTGCAATAGCAATAGAAGAGTGAAAGAGATGCAACATTGCGGCACGTAGAGAGATTGTAGGGAACTAGTAAGAGGAAGTGAGTTGATGAGGCGAAATGCTTTAGACTCAATTCTTTCGAGAAGTGTAATATGGGTGGAACCTTCCCACACATACGAACAATACTCAATACATGGGCACACTGTGCCCCTATACAGAGCAAGTAGCTGTGTGGGGGTGAATAACCCACGGAGACGGATGAGCACACCTAAATTTGGGAAACTGTTTTAGCAAGAGTGGTAATATGATCTTTCCAAGAAAAGGTCGGATGAGAAAGATATATCAAGGATATTGAGACAAGGTGAAGGGTTGGTTTGTGTATTGTTGAAGTGTATTGAAAGTTTTGTGAAAGATTGCAATGGGTCGGGTATATAGGAGATATAGAGTCATGGAGGCATTAAAAGTGAGATAAGGAAGAAAAGAAAAGATGAGGAGAAGAATAGGGAAACACCATTTACCATCACTGCCACAACACCACCAAGGCAAGATGACACAAGCGCCCCTTCCAGCAACATCGCCCGGGTCACCTCCATCTCTCAGACACTGCCTCCAACACCAAGGCAAAACATCACAGTGACCATAACCAACCTCTAACACAGCAGGACCAAGGAGGACCAGAAGAGACCAAAGGCAAGCAAATCCTTGCATAAGTCTTACTCCACCAAGCGCCTTTCTTGCTCCAAGGCGCACCACAGCTGTGGCGCGAATTCCCAGAGGGGCTACCTCAGCTGCCCCAGGCCCTCCTCCAAGCACATCCGCCCTTCTAGCTTTGAAAAGGCTCACCGAGGGATGCAGCCAAATTGGTAAGACTATGCCAGTCTACCTCCAGATTAGGACAGTTGAAAAGCCTTAATTACTTCACTGGAAGAGTTAAGTGCTGGAAGACTTGGTCGAATCCCCAATACGTGACAATCTAAGCACTGGCTATAAGATCGCACGTATTGAAGATATCTTGGCTTTACTGGCATATGTGTTGGATCACCATGGTCGCAACTCAACACCTTTTCCCCGCCTTGATATAAGGAATTATTATTTATTATGTTCCTTCCAACAACCAACTATACTCCTAAAATCGATTAATGAAATTTACAAACACATGTGGCAGTCCGTGGATTTGAACCCAGGACGCTCACACCGAAAATCAACACCTTATGCATCGCACCACGAAGACAGTTAAAGGATGGTGGACACTGCCTACGATTTATTTGCAACTTCGAATCCTGCATATCAATCTAAGCATGTACACACATCCCAACTGCAACTCATGTAGGCTATGCATATGTGAATGGAAAGAGCAATTAATGGGGCCTTAACCACTAGGGAAGTCCTCTCGATAAATTACCCCTGAACCAATATCAATTATTATGTTCCTTCCAACAACCAACTATGCTCCTAAAATCGATTAATGAAATTTACAATTGTTAGAGAAGGCTGTACTGATGTGCGCTCTAATAGTAGTAAACCTACCCCCTAGTAAGACTTGTTAGAAGTTAGAGCACTGGCATCCTAGCTTCTTTCTAAGTCAGGGCTAGCAAAAAACCGTATAGCACTGGCATAACGGCATCTTGCATTAGTCCTTACGGTATGCTGTCCAAGACTCTGGTGACAAGGCGTGCATATGTAAAAGGCCAAATAAAAACCATCATTAAGTTCCTTAAAGACTTATAAAGGTCAGGAAAGTTAAGGAGATTATATAGGACTGGCAAAATAACTCCTTACATTAGTCCGATGATACAATATGTATAACACTGGTAGAACAGATTTGTATTCATTCAAGACCCCAAACCCAAGAGTGCTGTAAAGGTTCTTAAAGACTAAGAGTCTTTAACACTCAACGAGCGGCTAGTTTTGTAACGCTACTACCTGCCCAGCAGGCAGATTTACCCTAAACGAGCTTCATTCCATGCTCTTTTTCATGCATAAAGAAGAGCCAGAGCGTAATACAATTATGTATCCGTGAAAGGGCGATAATTGAGCTTTCCAATGACACCTGAACCATCCTTGTACGACCACGGGTTCTCTTGCAACGATCGTGCAACACGAAGGGAAAATCCCTAAAATACAGTAATTTCGTCAGTTTTGACCCTGTATTGCGGGACCAGGGATGTGATGTAACCGTCAGTGGTGGGACAACGTCCATGCCGAACGGTCAGAGCCCGCCCGCGCTCCTCCCACCGCTCGGACTCTCTCTCAGAGCTGATTATGTGCTCAACATCGCATGCGACTAAAGACGGGACCCGCTCTTTAGGCCTTTGTTCTTTATCCGACTATAGCCGGGACCCGCCAAAGAAGGGTTAAGGTCAGAACAGTTGAGAAAGATAGTATATCACTGGTATAACTACTTCTAGCGTCAGTTCGACGATACTTTATGTATAACACTGGTAGAACAATCGTGTTTATTCATGGCCCAAAACCCAAGAGTTCTGCTAAAGTTCTTAAAGAAGTCTTCCATTCTGCTGTCACCGTCACACGACAGGATCACCACCACGGAGCAAGACGTCTTTGGGAGTGCTACATAATTGCAACTGATTACCAGACCCTGCAGAACGCCCTCCCCTTGAGACATATTGTGGATCCTCGATCGTGCTGTAATGTTATACCTATCCATGTCTGAGTGTAACTTTGTACATATCATTATTAAGTTACTTTGAAATAGCTAAAAAAAAATTGTACTCCGTGTTATATTTATCCTCTATTACCGGTAATTTTGTGGATGTGTTCATGTGGTTTCAACTTCTCCAGTCGAGTAAAAACCTACCTAAATAGTCAATATAACTTCAGTAAAATCCTGGTATAACAGAAAGTATCAAAATATTCTCTGTCCCAATCAGTGAACATAGATCAGAAAATAGGTGTGCCATGACCCCGACACGACACATGAGTTTTGAAGTATTTACATGCAGAGTTGTTGAGAAAAATTTGATAAATAGTGTAAGGTAGAGTCATCAGAATATGAGTGGATAGGACTGGAGGTACAGTTAAGAAGTTCATTAATGAATATTACAAAGAGAATTGGAGATAGGACAGAGCCCTGAGGAGTTGATAGGTTGAGGAAGTGAGCGATGGCTGTCCATAATTGAAGCTATGGAATGACCGGAAAGCAAATTAGAGACAAATGCACCGATAGAGGGATAGAAATCGAAGGAGGGCAGTTTAGAAATTAGACATTTGTGCCAGTCCCTTTCGAAGGCTTTCAATATGTCTAGCGCAATAGAAAAGGTCTCACCGAAGTCCCGAAAGGAGGATGACCAAGAGTTAGTGAGATAAGCAAGGAGATCACCAGTAGAGCGGCCCTTAACTCACTGGACCCCAGCGACGCACGTGATGCGTCGGCAATATATGTAACGCTAAACCCCAATACCGCATAGGGTGCGTTTCAGTTAATTACTCCAGTTCTATGGCACCTAGAGGGCTCAGAATTGTATGGGAACTGTGTAAGTATCCTACACAATAATGCCGATGGTTGAAAACCCTCAAAGTCCAGCCAGTGAGCGTGCAAAAATCTGTTTTTGCCTACCCATTTCCCCATGTTAATTCAGACTTTCGGGCGCCCCGTAGGACCTCTTAATGACCTAGGGGATCGGTTTTTTTATGGGTTTCCCTTCATTTCTAACCCATTCCAGGTGTTTTC
The DNA here is from genome assembly GCA_032716605.1 of Paralithodes platypus. Classification (NCBI taxonomy): domain Eukaryota; kingdom Metazoa; phylum Arthropoda; class Malacostraca; order Decapoda; family Lithodidae; genus Paralithodes; species Paralithodes platypus. The sequence goes on from CM064562.1 coordinate 34,971,092, forward strand.
TGGAAAATAAAAAATTGACAATCTGCTGGTCCTGGAGTGTACATTTATATTATATTGCCTGGGGCTCAATATGTTAAGGAAGCCATACTGGCGATCTGAAAGTAGATTATGGGAAGATAAATACTCAGGATATTTTGAATTAAGAATAGTTTTCAAAACTTTAAAGATGCAAGAGATGAGAGCAATTCGACGAAAGTTAAGATATGGTGGAAATATGAATACAGCAATATGTAAGCGATACTATTTCCTACAGCAATTTGAAAAAAAAATGCATAACAGCAATTTCTGAGACTCAAAGTAAGGGAGGTGACTGTATACACTGGAGAGGTTGCCCCTTTAGTTGGTGATTATGAGACGTTCCACCCCAAAAGTTTGGCAATCATATGACATATATCCTCATTCAGATGTCGAGATTTTTCTTGCGAACGGTAGCAAGCCTCCTATTATGGAGAAACCCGGCTTATGGCCGGAAAATTTATCTACTGAAAAAAAAAAAAAAAAAAACATACAGTATACCTGTATATTATATATATATATATATATATATATATATATTATTATATACAGTTATATATATATATATATATATATATATATATATATATATATATATATATATATATATATATATATATATATATATATATATATGTTAGTATAGCCATAGCCACCCCAGCCCTACAACCCACCCTACTAGCAGAAGCCGCCAAAACCAGGGGATCCCACCAAAGCAAGCTCCTCAACAAACACCACTTCAAAGCCACTAAACAACTTAAAGAGAACCCCAACATCATCATCCGACGAGCTGATAAGGCCTCCTGCCTTGTGATACACGGAAAAGAAGAATACCTACGGAAAATGGACGACATTCTTAGTGATAAAAACAAATTCAAAAGGATCACTCGCAACCCTACTGACGAAATAAAAAGGAAAGCCAACACCACCATCACTGCTATCAACGCCAAAGCCGATGGCGTACACCTGAAGAAACTCATCGGCGAATTGACCCCAGGTTATGCTTACGGTACTATAAAAACCCACAAACCCGGGAACCCCCTCCGCCCCATCATATCACAGATCCCTACTGCTACCTACCAGACCGCCAAGGCCCTGAACAAACTCCTCACCCCTTTTGTTCCTCGGCAATACAACCTCAACTCTGCTTATGACTTCCTAGAAATTCTACGAGATGCCCCCCCAGCTAACGACCACATCATCGCCTCCCTCGACGTAGAGAGTTTGTTTACCAACGTGCCCGTTGACAAGACCATAGATTTTATCCTACGTCGAGTTTACCACTGCCCTAATACGCCCCCCCCTGGACATCCCGGAGAAGGCCCTGAAGATGCTCTTGGAACTATGTACCAAGGAGTCCCCTTTCCTCTGCCCCCGCGGGAATATGTACCAGCAAATCGACGGTGTAGCGATGGGAAGCCCCCTGGGGGTCCTGTTCGCCAATTTCTTCATGGGAACTATCGAAGAGGAACTCCTGGCTGCCCACCGGCCCACTGTCTACTGCAGGTACATCGATGATATCTTCGTGCGGGTGAAGGACCTGGGCGAACTCAGGGACCTCCAGCAGCGCTTCATGGCCGCCTCCGGACTCAACTTCACATACGAAGAAACCACCGATGGACATCTACCCTTCCTCGACCTCCTTGTCTCCCTCCACGACCACAGCTTAAAAACTACAGTGTACACCAAACCTACTAACAATGGCCAATGTCTTAATGGGGAAAGTGAATGCCCTAAACGATACCATCAGTCCACCATCGCCGCCTATGTCAGGAGAGCCCTCACCCATTGCACCACCTGGAATGACACACACAATGAACTGGAAAGGCTTACCCAGGTCCTAGTCAACAATGGGTATTCCAACACTGACGTCACCAATGACATCAACCACCACCTAGAAAAATAGTACAAACAAGACCCCCCTAGCACCAACCCGGCCAATGACATTACATTTTTCTACAGAAACTACATGTCTTCCGACCACACAACAGATGAATCCATTATGAAAGAAATAATTCACAAAAACGTCCTCCCCACCAACCCTGACAATAAAATAAAACTCATTATTTACTACAAATCTCCTAAGACCTCCAACTTTGTCCTCCGTAACCGCCCCATTTCCACCAACCAACCGAAAGACGATCATGTGATATACCAGCATATTTGCACCTCTGGGGACTGTGGACCCATATCCTATGTTGGAATGACACAGACTCGCCTTTCCCGTCGACTAACACTCCACCTTCAATCTGGCGCTATAAAAGATCACTATCAAGCCCCCCACCATCTTGCCCTAACTCGCGCCGACCTAAACAAACAAACCACCATACTCGACAAAGAATCAGACCCCAGAAGACTAGCTATTTTAGAAGCTCTATACATCCAAACACTCAACCCCAGCATCAACAACCAAACACAAGACCTTCAAATTCTTCCTTCAGGCAAGCACTACAGGCATACTGCCCCCCTTCCTCTCGCCCAGTGCCCCCCTCCCTTACGCTTCCGCGCTCAGCACATAACTGACAACACCAACCAATCACAGCCACCCACAGCCAACAACCAACCACCGATAAGATTTAGTGCCCGTCTCGCGAATAGACTGCCTTCCACCAATGAACAGCCACCACACACCCAGTAGCTCCGCCCACCTCCCTATTCTTGATCCTCAAATTTTGTATAAATATGATGCTTTGTCCCTATTCTAATCATTACCTCTCCATTCCCTGAAGATGCAAGATGTTTACTTGTGAAACGTTGGATCCACCATGAATTTTGCTAACCTGTTGTACCTCATCTCTGAACCCCAGAGGAAAATTGTTAGAACTATTGAAAGCTGTAAAAATAAAATCCTTAATGCTGAAACTGCTATTGCTTTTAACCTTGTCTGTTTAAAAGAGAATATATATATATATATATATATATATATATATATATATATATATATATATATATATATATATATATATATATATATAGTATATATATTAATAATAATAATAAAAAATGGAACTTAAAGGGAGGTCTGGGGGCTGTGTGTGTGTGTATGTGAGAGAGTGTGTGTGTGTGTGTGTGTGTGTGTGTGTGTGTGTGTGTGTGTGGGTGGAGAGATGAGCGAGGGGGGGGGGGGAGGAGGGGAGGAGAGCAGGGCAAAAGAGAGAAAAAACTTAATATATTATATGATACAGGTAGAGGCTGGAGAGCTTTTATTAGGGCCCTGTTGACAGATTCCTCCACTGCTACTTCAAACTCATCACAAAATATAATATTGGCTTTCACGTCATTTATTAATTTAGTTCTGGGAAGAGCATAAATGGATATTAATAAATAAATATATATATAGACCAAAAACCAAGCACTATCCCCTTAACCCCTTCTCTACCGGCGATTTTTTTTTTTTTATTCTAGCTATATTTAGACGATTGTGTGCAGCTTTAGAAGGATCTGTGGTATTAAAAAGGGTTAAGTGCGATATGTTCGAAGCCTGTTCGAACTTAGAGCTATGTTTAAAGAAACTGACTGGAGCTTTTTAATTCACAATAACGACATAAATACATCTTGGAAGTTATTCGAAGCCACTTACCTAAAAGCAGTGCAAGACTGCATACCATCGAAAACTCGGCGTCCAGGCCATAATAATAAGCCCAAATGGTGGAATAAAAATATTTCAAACTGCCTGCTTGCTAAAAAATTTGCTAATGATAGATTAAAATCCTCACAAAATGACGAAGAACGGCTGAAATTTGTAGAGCTACGACGCAAAGCCAAAAAGTTAATTAAGCAAAGTAAAAAGACCTTAGAGTTACATATTGCGAATCAAAGTAAAACAAACCCGAAAGAATTCTATAGTTATATCAGAAAGAAAAAAGTAGTTACTTCAACTGTTGGACCGTTAGTCGATGAAAATGGAGAATACACCAAAGACGAAGAACAAATGAGTAATGCCCTCCTTTACAATTCATTAGTCCGCCCTCTTCTGGAATACTGCGTTCAATCCTGGTGCCCTTATTACCAAAAAGATATAAACAAGCTAGAACGAGTTCAGAGTTCAACGTAGAGTTACCAAAATGATACCTAGCCTAAAGAACAAACCATACGAAGAGCGTCTTAGAGAATTAAATCTATTTCCTTTAACCCAGCGCAGATTAAGAGGCGACTTAATTCAAGTGTTCAAAATCATCAAAGGCATCGACAATATGAACTGTAGTAAGTACTTCACTATCGACCAATCTAATTACACGCGGGGAAACGGTTGCAAAATTATTGGTAAATCTTTTAACTCACACGAATCTAAGAATTTCTTCTTCAATCGAGTTGTCAATTTGTGGAATGGGCTTCCCCGAAACGTTATAGACTGCATCACCGTTGATTCATTTAAACTCCGCCTAGACAAATATCTCGCATCAAACCCGCGACTGACTGCGTTTGTAAATGAATAACTTTATTTTATCCCCCCCCTCAGTTACTAACCCATCTGTCCCCTACTAACTTCCTAATCCTGCCACGGACATTAGTTCCAGGGCAGTAATTCCCTTTCCAATGTTCCCTTACCCACTCTAAACCACTGTTTGGACACTTGATCCTCAGTGTTTTGGAGGACAAGCAACCTAGAAGGGTCACTAGATCTGTTGTTGCTTGATTTCCTTTGTACTCCTTTGAAGCCTGCTGGAGGCCCTTCTTAACTCCTTCTGTACCGGCGACGTCTTTTTCACTTTATGCTGGCTAGTATAATAGTATTAGACGATTTGATTCAGTTTTAACAGGGCCTCCAGCAATCAACAGGCTTGGAACTATCTCACTTAACCCTTTATATTACCACAGAGCTTTCTCAAACTGCACACAATCGTCTAAATAGTGTTAGAATAAAGTTAAAAAGACGTTGCCGGTACAGAAGCGGTTAACTATAAGTAATAAAGACGTTGCCGGTACAGAAGCGGTTAACTATAAGTAATAAACCCTGACTCTTGTGACTAATACTATCTGATCCGATGTCTTAAGGGGAGATGGTTCACTTTTTGGGCAATTTTTACATTTATTCATTATTTTTCTAGTTTCCTCCCTAGTCCTCCATCAAATAAAAAATTAAAAAAACATCCATTAGATCCCCCTTCTAGATTAATTTGTACATTTTTCGGTAGAAAAATTTCCCGGCCGAAGGCCGGTTCTTTCAACATTAAAGGTTCACTATCGTTCGCCAGGGAAAATATCGACACCTAAATAGCACGAAAGGTCTAAATATTGACGAAGAAATGGGGCGAAAGGTCTTAAAATCGACTAACTAATGGGGCAAACATCTTAACATCTGAAAACTAATGGGGCTAAACATGAGGGAGAAAGTGGTCCAGAAAACCGGCCCATCCCCCCTTAAGGGTTATTATGATATTTTGTTTCCATATTATTGCGGATTATTGAGGAGGACTGTGACCTGGGAATCTTTTATTGGGGACCTAATTAAATGGGCCTTGGTCTCTGGGTCTTCTCCTGGGTGACCTATATGTATGTGATTCTATTTATTTATATTTTGTATTATTATTTGTTTTGTTTTAATAGTTTGTTGTATCTGTTCGAGCTCTGTCTCGAGTCGGCCTCCCCCAGTTATGGGGTATGTGCCTGAGTACATACATACATACATACATTATTGAGGATTTTGATTTAGAGAGGGCATTGATGGATTATGTGCTGGTGACAAGGGAAAGATTGTGTAGACTGCTGGATGTGAATGTGATGAGAGGTGAGGCGGAGGGTATGTCGGATCATTGCCTGGTGGAGGGAAAGCTAAGAGTTAAGAGTTACAGGAGAATGAGAGACAAATGTGAAGTAAGAGAGGTAATAAAAGTTAGTGAGTTAGAGAAGAGTGCAAAAGAGAGGGAGTACAAGGAAAGACTAAATGAAAAGTGGATGGAAGTGAGAGAGATGGAAGAGAGAGAAGTAGAGGTTGAATGGCAACAGTTTAAAGAAGGAGTGAAAGCAAGTGCAGAGGTAGTATGCGGCAAAAGGAAAGTAGGAGGCAGAGGTATCAGGAAGGGAAGCGAGTGGTGGAATGATACGGTGAGAAAGGCAGTTGAGGAGAAGAGACAGTGTTTTGAGAGGGTTTTACAGGATGGTAGTGTTGAGGCATGGGAGAGGTACAAGGAGAAAAGGAGAGAGGCAACAAGGAAAATTAGAGAAGCGAAAAAAGATGCAAACGAAAGGTGGGGTCAAAGGTTGAGTGAGAATTTTGAAGAACGAAAGAAGATGTTCTGGAAGGAGGTAAATAGAGTAAGGAAAGGAGGACAAAAGAGGGAAGAGTCAGTGAAAGATGCAAATGGAGAACTACTAGTGGAACCAGTTGAAGTGAGGAAAAGATATGCAGAGTATTTTTAATCTTTGCTAAATGCAAGAGATGGAAGAGAAGCAGTGGTTGATGGAGATAGGTTACCCAGGCCACCCAGGTGGCAGGGAATGAATGAAAGGGTTGAGGAAAATGAGGTGAAAGAAGCAGTGAAACAACTGAAAGCGGGAAAAACAGAAGGTTTGAATGGTATTGCTGTGGAGTGTATAAAGAAGGGTGGAGATGTGATAATAGATTGGTTGGTGAGACTTTTCAATGTGTGCTTTGTGATGTCAAGGGTACCAATAGACTGGAAGAGTGCATGTATTGTGCCGTTGTACAAGGGGAAAGGAGATCGGCAGGAGTGTTCAAGTTATAGAGGTATTAGTTTATTATCAGTGGTTGGAAAGCTGTATGGCAGCGTGTTGATAGAGAGGATATTAAAATGTACGGAAGTTGCAATAGGAGAAGAACAGTGCGGTTTTAGGAGGGAAAGAGGGTGCGTGGATCAGATGTTTGCAGTAAGACAGTTATGCGAGAAGTATTTAGAGAAGCATAAGGAGATATTTTGGGCTTTTATGGATTTGGAAAAAGCGTATGATCTTGTGGATCGTGAAGCAATGTGGAAGGTGTTAAGGATTTATGAAATTGGAGGAAATTTGTTGGAAGCAGTTAAGAGTTTTTATGAAGGGAGCAGAGCATGTGTAAGAGTAGGAAATGGCGAGTTGAGTGAATGGTTTGAGGCAAAGGTAGGTTTGCGACAGGGTTGTGTATTGTCACCATGGCTGTTTAATATGTTTATGGATGGTGTGATGAGGGAGGTGAAAAGGAGAACTATGGGAAGAGGATTGGGTTTAGTAGGAAAGAATGGTAGAGATTTGGAATTGAATCAGTTGCTGTTCGCTGATGAAACAGAGTTGGTGGCGGATTCTGAGGAGAAATTGCAGCGGATAGTCAAAGAGTTTGGAGTGGTTTGTGGGAGGAGGAAACTGAAGGTGAATGTCAATAAAAGTAAAGTGATGGTGTGTAATAGGGGTGATTGTAGGGTGAATCTAGATGTGAGGCTGGATGGGGAAATATTGGAACAAGTAGAGTGTTAAAAATATCTAGGAGGATCAATAAGCAGGAGTGGAGGTATGGAAATGGAGGTAAAACAGAGAGTGTGTGAAGGAAGGTTTTCGGAGCAATGGGAATTACAGTATGTGGAAGACGAGAAATCTCTGAATGAAAGTAAAAAGTGCAATGTATCAAGGAATTGTTGTGCCAACAATGATGTATGGGACTGAGACATGGGCTCTGAAGAAAAACGAGAGAAGAAAGCTGGATGTGATGGAGATGAGCTGCTTGAGGAGTATGTGTGGAGTTACCCGTAGAGACGGATTGAGGAATAAAGAGATACGTAGGAGAGTGGGGCAGCAGGAACATTTGTCAGCCAGAGTGGACAGAAGGGTGCTGAGCTGGTATGGTCATGTTGAACAAATGGGAGATGAAAGGCTTACAAAGAGAATATATGAGTCAGATACAAGGGGAGATAGAAGGGCAGGAAGACCCCCATTGAGATGGAGAGACTGTGTAAGACAAGCTTTGGATGATAGAGGAATGACTATAGATCAGGCAAAGGAAGTGGTAATAAACAGGATTGAATGGAGAATGCTTGTGAATAGTTGAGTGAACACGTGGTCATTTGGAGGAAGGGGTCGGGCGCAAGTTGGACTAGATAATAGTCCATCAGGCGCCTGGCCAGAGGAGACGATTAATATGAAGGGTGCGCCTGGAAGTGTGGTGGGCGGGCTTGTAGTTTTGGCTCTGCTGCATGTCTGCCTGCCGAGATCGGAGCCTCTCCGGGTGGTCGGGGGAGTGCTGGAGCGACCTTGGTGACCCTGGTCTCTGGGTATTCTCTTGGGTGCCTAGATGTGTGAATTTTGTGTTTTGTCTGTGTTTGTTCGTTGTTTTGTCTTGTGTTTTGTGTTTTCCTGTTCTTGATCTGTCTTGAGTCGGCCACCCCCAAAAAAATACAAAAATAAAATAATAATAATAATAAAATAGAGGAAAATAAAAATAAAAAATAGGAAAAGTGTGGATTGGGCCTGAGCATATAGATAGATCTTTGAGTAATATATTTTAGTTTGTTCTCTAGGCTAACAAAAACGCCATCCCAGACTTCCTTCAAACTAAACAAAAATTGCCCACCCAGACCTCCTGCAAGTTAAATTGGTACATTTTTCGATATTCAGAGATGGTCGAGATGTCTGGATAAATAGGTAGGTGGTGAAATATAGATATGAATACCCTGCGTGTCTGAGTGTACTGTGTATGTGTGTGTGTGTGTGTGTGTGTGTGTAGTGAGCAATGTGTGTGTGTGTGTGTGTAGTTGGCAATGTCTGTGTGTGTAGTGGGCAATGCCTGTGTGTGTGAGTGTGTAGTGGGCAATGTGTGTGTGTGTAGTGGGCAATGTCTGTGTGTGTGAGTGTGTAGTGGGCAATGTGTGTGTGTGTAGTGGGCAATGTCTGTGTATGTGTAGTGGGCAATGTGTGTGTGTGTAGTGGGCAATGTCTGTGTGTGGGTAGTGGGCAATGTCTGTGTATGTGTAGTGGGCAATGTGTGTGTGTAGTGGGCAATGTATGTGTGTGGGTAGTGGGCAATGTCTGTGTATGTGTAGTGGGCAATGTCTGTGTATGTGTAGTGGGCAATGTGTGTGTGTGTGTGTGTGTGTAGTGGGCAATGTCTATCTGTGTGTGTAGTGGGCAATGTCTATGTGTGTGTGTGTAGTGGGCAATGCCTGTGTGTGTGTGTGTGTGTAGTGGGCAATGTCTATGTGTGTGTGTAGTGGGCAATGTCTGTGTGTGTGTAGTGGGCAATGTCTGTGTGTGTGTAGTGGGCAATGTCTGTGTGTGTGTGTGTGTGTAGTGGGCAATGTCTGTGTGTGTAGTGGGCAATGTCTGTGTGTGTAGTGGGCAATGTCTGTGTGTGTGTGTGTGTTGTAGTGGGCAATGTGTGTGTGTGTGTGTGTGTGTAGTGGGCAATGTGTGTGTGTGTGTGTGTAGTGGGCAATGTCTGTGTGTGTGTGTGTAGTGGGCAATGTCTGTGTGTGTGTGTGTAGTGGGCAATGTCTGTGTGTGTGTAGTGGGCAATGTATGTGTGTAGTGGGCAATGTCTGTGTGTGTGTGTGTGTAGTGGGCAATGTCTGTGAGCGTGTGTAGGTGGATGGGTGTATGCATGATGCGTATGCCTATGTGCGTAGCGTTGGTCTCCGTGTGTGTATGCGTGTGCGTGCATTGTGGGTGTGGCGTAGCATGTTTCACATGCTCGCACCCAGTCAGGGGACATCCTGACGACGTATACAGACTAAACACACATAACAAAGCCACTCCAACAGCTTCCTCTCTCTCCAACACCCCTTCTCCCCTCTCAACACTCTTCTCTGAGCTAGTGCCGATACAAATGGCCAGTCATGTATAGAATCGTGAGGTTCAGAGTCGTAAAAGATTCCAGGACGAGCTCCATAGAAACTGAAACTGAAACTGAAAACTGTATGTGCGCAGCTTTGGCTTATGTGTGTATGCATGTGTGTAGTGTCGCCCTGTGTGTGTGTGTGGATGTGTGCGTAGTGCCTCCCTGAGCGTAGGTGTGTAGCTAGCGTAGGTGGGTAGGTGGGTGGTGGTGGTAGTGGTGATGATGGTATAGGTCTGCAGCAGTATTAAGCCATTAGTCTCAGGTGACGGATCTCTCAGTGTGGAACTACCCCTCTACAGTATATTGGGAGACATTGCTACACCAGGTAGCCTATTGAAGGTAAGACGGGGAGTTTGGGTCCTTAGTTGTAGTAGTAGTCAATTAATCAATCCAGCTTTATTTCACATTATTTTTTATATTTTTATTTTTTTCTATATTCCAACTACTCCCTCTCGGGCATAGGCTGAGAGCCTGTACATTCCACCGCTCAACACGGTGAAGCCCGTGAGGTCTTATTCCAGTCTGGGGAGTGAGACATGTGAAGCATCCATTCAATACAATACATATATTGTTAAATACAGAGAAAGATAACCATTTTAAATTAAAAACAAATCGCCATCGTAAGTGGTTAAAAGAATGTTAATAACAAATATTCAAAAGTATAAAAGTACACCTATTAAAATGATAGTGCAACTTAAATAAACAGTACAATTACAAGAGAAAAGCTTAACATTTTAGTAGTAGTAGTAGTAGTAGTAGTAGTAGTAGTACGAGAAAAGTTGTTAGCTTATGAAACTTGGGAAGTGTCAAGTTCTCTTTCATTATTTACCACTCAGTTCCAATATTTTTGTTCAATATGGGCTGAATGACACACGTCTATAAGAATACGGTTGTAAGGCTAAATATTAGGAGGCAGTGCAACACCACATATAGAAGGTAGCAAGGGGATTTGTGTCGTTATTCATGTGTTTCATTACGTAAACTGTACAAGATATACTGTATATATGGATGGAGTCATGAAAGAAATACTATCAAGATCGGTGGATGTTGGTGTATCGCTGAAAAGGGAGGGAATTGAGTGGAAGCTACCTATACTGCTGTTTGCGGATGATACAGTTCTGATGAGTGATAATGAATGGGAGTTGCAGGGTCTGGTAAATGAGTTTGGAACAGTGTGCGAAAAACGGAATTTGAAGGTAAATGCGGGGAAGAGCAAGGTTATGGTCTTCGAAAGGGGTGAAGTCACAGAGTGTGAGGTGAAGCTGAACGGTCAGGCTATGGAGATCGTCAACCCTTTTAAGTATCTGGGTAGTGTGTTGAGTAAAGATGGGACTATGGATGAAGAAGTGCGGGAGAGGGTACAACAGGGGAAGAGGGTTGTAGGAACGCTAAAAGCAGTAACAAGAAATAGGGTGGTCAGTATGGAAGTGAAGAAGTCCTTGCATGACAGTGTGGTAATCCCGACACTGACTTACGGAAGCGAAGCATGGACGTTGGTTGAGAGACTCAGACCAAGAGTGAGAGCAGTGGAAATTAATTACTTGGAGTGCGTGCGGAGTTACATGGAGGGATAGACGGACTAATGAGGAAGTAAGAAGGAGGTGTGGTGTGGAGGTGAAAGTGTGAAAAGGAACAACTTGAGATGGTTCGGCCATATGGAACGTATGGAAAGCGAGAGAATGACTAAGAGGGTGTATGAGAGCGAGGTGGAGGGACAGAGAGGGAGAAGTAGACCGAATGAGAGGTGGAAGGATGGAGTGAGGAAGTACATGAACGAAGGTGGTGCTGGTTGGGGGGAGGGGCGTCGACTGACTGGGGACAGAGGTGCATGGGGGCGGTTTGTTCGTGGCCACCCCTTCGGGGATCACGGCGTCAGGCAATAGATAGATAGATAGATACAAGATAAGGGTGTGAAAAGGGTACTTAAGTGCTCATTATAATCTACCCATTTAATGGTATATGGATGGATATATTATACTGTACACATCTAATATAAGCATATAAAGGTAATTCACTAACAATACACCCAATGATCTTATACAGTAGGCTACAGTATACCTTTTTCATGCTCTTGATTATCTACATACATACATATATACATACATACAATCATACATAAATTTGAAGACAAGAGTGTTCCACACAAAGCGCGGTTCCGGTCTCACGCCCTAATGGCAGAGCTCCAGGCAGCCTTGTTTAGAGCTGCCTCACTTATAAGGTTTACTAATTCAAGATCCCACTGTATTACTGTAAGGTCTAATCCAATGTCTTTCTTTCTCTGCTCCTTGAAACATCTCCCTCCACGTTGACGGACTTGCATAATTTTCCAACAACTTAGTTCATCCATCCTCTTCACATCCTCTCCACAAACCAGTAAAGACTACTATACCCTGTTCCAAATAAGTAGACCAAAAATCGTGAATCCTAATCTCTGTAACTCCAAAAGGGCTAGAGCAAATGGGATGTAAATTTCCACACATATTCCCTGGCTGACCCTTCCTAAATGGTAGAAATACTACCTTGATTACTCTAGTTGTTTGGGAGTCTTAGAAGTTAATGTTCAAAAAATTTAGACTACTTATTTGGAACAGGGTATAATACACATCTCATCACTGATACTCTTGATACCTAACCTTCTTCTTAGCTCTCCCCATGCCCAAACCATCCAAGCCTGCTAGTACACATCTCATCACTGATACTCTTGATACCTAACCTTCTTCTTAGCTCTCCCCATGCCCAAACCATCCAAGCCTGCTAGTACACATCTCATCACTGATACTCTTGATACCTAACCTTCTCCTTAGCTTTCCCCATGCCCAAACCATCCAAGCCTGCTAGTACACATCTCATCACTGATACTCTTGATACCTAACCTTCTTCTTAGCTCTCCCCATGCCCAAACCATCCAAGCCTGCTAGTACACATCTCATCACTGATACTCTTGATACCTAACCTTCTCCTTAGCTTTCCCCATGCCCAAACCATCCAAGCCTGCTAGTACACATCTCATCACTGATACTCTTGATACCTAACCTTCTCCTTAGCTTTCCCCATGCCCAAACCATCCAAGCCTGCTAGTACACATCTCATCACTGATACTCTTGATACCTAACCTTCTCCTTAGCTCTCTCCATGCCCAAACCATCCAAGCCTGCTAGTACACATCTCATCACTGATACTCTTGATACCTAACCTTCTCCTTAGCTTTCCCCATGCCCAAACCATCCAAGCCTGCTAGTACACATCTCATCACTGATACTCTTGATACCTAACCTTCTCCTTAGCTCCCATGCCCAAACCATCCAAGCCTGCTAGTACACATCTCATCACTGATACTCTTGATACCTAACCTTCTCCTTAGCTCTCTCCATGCCCAAACCATCCAAGCCTGCTAGCACACATCTCATCACTGATACTCTTGATACCAAACCTTCTCCTTAGCTCTCCCCATGCCCAAACCATCCAAGCCTGCTAGCACACATCTCATCACTGATACTCTTGATACCAAACCTTCTCCTTAGCTCTCCCCATGCCCAAACCATCCAAGCCTGCTAGTACACATCTCATTACTGACACTCTTGATACCTAACCTTCTTCTTAGCTCTCCCCATGCCCAAACCATCCAAGCCTGCTAGTACACATCTCATCACTGATACTCTTGATACCTAACCTTCTCCTTAGCTGTCCCCATGCCCAAACCATCCAAGCCTGCTAGTACACATCTCATCACTGATACTCTTGATACCTAACCTTCTTCTTAGCTCTCCCCATGCCCAAACCATCCAAGCCGGCTAGTACACATCTCATCACTGATACTCTTGATACCTAACCTTCTCCTTAGCTGTCCCCATGCCCAAACCATCCAAGCCTGCTAGTACACATCTCATCACTGATACTCTTGATACCTAACCTTCTTCTTAGCTCTCCCCATGCCCAAACCATCCAAGCCGGCTAGTACACATCTCATCACTGATACTCTTGATACCTAACCTTCTCCTTAGCTCTCCCCATGCCCAAACCATCCAAGCCTGCTAGTACACATCTCATCACTGATACTCTTGATACCTAACCTTCTTCTTAGCTTTCCCCATGCCCAAACCATCCAAGCCTGCTAGTACACATCTCATCACTGATACTCTTGATACCTAACCTTCTTCTTAGATCTCCCCATGCCCAAACCATCCAAGCCTGCTAGTACACATCTCATCACTGATACTCTTGATACCTAACCTTCTTCTTAGCTCTCCTCATGCCCAAACCATCCAAGCCTGCTAGTACACATCTCATCACTGACACTCTTGATACCTAACCTTCTTCTTAGCTCTCCCCATGCCCAAACCATCCAAGCCTGCTAGTACACATCTCATCACTGATACTCTTGATACTTAGCCTTCTCCTTAGCTATCCACATGACCAAACCATCCAAGCCTGCTAGTACACATCTCATCACTGATACTCTTGATACCTAACCTTCTCCTTAGCTCTCCACATGTCCAAACCATCTAAGCCTGCTAGTACACATCTCAACACTGATACTCTTGATACCTAAACCTCTCCTTAGCTCTCCACATGTCCAAACCATCCAAGTCTACTAGTACACAATCTCATCATTGGTGCTTTTGATACCTAAACCTCTCCTTAGCTCTCCACATGTCCAAACCATGCAAGCCTACTAGTACACATCTCATCATTGATACTCTTGATACCTAAACTTCTCCTTAGCTCTCCACATCTCCAAACCATCCAAGCCTACTAGTACACATCTCATCATTGATACTCTTGATACCTAAACCTCTCCTTAGCTCTCCACATGTCCAAACCATCCAAGTCTACTAGTACACAAACTCATCATTGGTGCTTTTGATACCTAAACCTCTCCTTAGCTCTCCACATGTCCAAACCATCCAAGCCTACTAGTACACATCTCATCATTGATACTCTTGATACCTAAACTTCTCCTTAGCTCTCCACATCTCCAAACCATCCAAGCCTACTAGTACACATCTCATCATTGATACTCTTGATACCTAACCTTCTCCTTAGCTCTTCACATGTCCAAACCATCCAAGCCTACTAGTACACATCTCATCATTGATACTCTTGATACCTAACCTTCTCCTTAGTTCTTCACATGTCCAAACCATCCAAGCCTCCTAGTACACATCTTATCATTGATACTCTTGATACCTAACCGTCTCCTTAGCTCTCCACATCTCCAAACCATCAGAGTCTATTATAGGTAACGCCAACGAACTTGACAATAATTTGGACCCCTTAACTTCTCATAACTCAAAATGAATGAAAGCAATCGGGCTGACATTTCTATAATTTGGGAAGAACCCTCCAGAAAATAGGTGTGGATATTTACAACCAGTTTGCTCAAGGTCCTTTTGAGTTACGAAGAGGTCAGGGATCAAGATTATTGTCAAGTTCGTTGGCGCTACCTACTGCCTACACATCTCATCACTGATACTTTTGATACCTAACCTTCTCCTCAGCTCTTCACTGAATATCCTATCTTGCGGTTTGGCCCCAACACATCTATCTCACCATTCTCATCTTGTTACGTTCCATTCTGTTAATATCATCCACTTTGACAGGCCACGTTTCTGAAGCATATATCATTGAACGGTTACCCTTTCTTTACCAGTGCCGTCCTTTTAAGTTTATTCTGCCTACAATTAGACAATTTTATTATGTTTAAAAAAAGCCTTCAGCACTTAACAGGCTTCGAACTAGCTCACTTAATCCTTTATACAAATCCTTCTTAAACGGCACAACATCGCCAACATATAGATAGAATGAAATTAAAAAGACGTCGCCGGTACAGAAGGGGTTAAGTTATAACCGGAGGATACAGTAATAAAAGTCTCCCCCAGTCCCAAGCAATGTGGCCAAAATGGCAAGATAGAACAACCTTCCACCTCAAGAGATGAAGGAAGACTGGCTTTCCCAGCCTTCAGAGGGTTGCAATCCATTGCATATAAGCTGAGAAGTGTTGCCATATCGAGAGCAGTGCTCAAACGGTCGTGGTACAGTACCAGGAATAGCCTGATACAGGCAGTTACAAGGAAAGTACATTAATGACGGCTCCCAGCCATCGCTGGGACTGGGAAGTGACTTATCTACTGACGGCTGGTAGCCATCGCTGGGTTAAAATAGGACTTCAGAGGCTATCAACTCCTCTGGATTATTAAGCCAGCACACTGCAAGTCAAGAATAGCGTCAGGACTGGAGCCCCCCTTTTCGAGAACTCCAGTCCCTTGTTCTTAACCCCTTCTGTACCGACGACGTCCTTTAACCCTCCTGGCCCAGGCAGCATGTTAAAATGACACCGCGGCAGATGAGCAGGAACCCGGGTGTCCTGTTAAAATCTGTAAGCTTGAAAGCCTATTCAGCTTGGTCTGAACGCCGTGCGTCCGACGCATGTAAACAAAGCCGATCGTTGCGTCACCGCACCTCCGAAAACAATAAGGAGACGTCGGATCAATGTTATTGTTGTGACGTCAGACGAAATTAGTGTCTGAAAACCTCCGATATTGTCAACATCGCGGACAAATTTGCTCCACTGAAATCGTCATCGCAACTGAACCAGTTGACTTACAGAGCTCTACTCAACGCCAGTCTACTGATTGGAAACCGCACTACGTTTATAGATGCGTGGGAAATTTCTAGCAGTTAAAATAACAAAGATACGGTAGCCTAGGCCTAGAAGTTTTTCGGCCAGATCGCCCGGATACGACCTCCGTCCTTTGGAAAGACAGCCCGGGTCACGAGGGTTAAACTATATTCTGGCAACTATTACACGATTTTAGTCAGTTATATAAAGGCCTTCAGCAATTAATAGGCTTCGAACTATCTCACTTAACCCATTTTATAACCACAGATCCTTCTTAACCCACTGAGCCCCAGCGACGCAGGGTTTGCATCCACAATGTATGTAACGCTAAACCCCAGCGACGCAAACCATGCATCCTGGCCGGTCCGGTCCCAATTACGCCGGTCCTATGGTACCTAGAGGGCTCAGATTTGTATGGGAACTGTGTAAGTATCCCACGCAACCATGCCGATGGTTGAAAACTCTCAAAGTCCAACCGCATGCGCGTGAGCGCGCAAAAACCGGTATTTTGGGTGTTATTGCCTTCAATTTTTTACTCTTGTAAAATTGACTTTCGGGGGCTCCGTAGGACCAATTTTTGACCTTTTTGATATTTTTTTGTGGTTTTTCCTTCATTCCTAACCCATTTGCTATTGTTTCTGGAAAACAAAAATCAGAAACAGCCGGTCCCAGGTGGTACATTTATTATAAACTAGCTGGGGCTCAGTGGGTTCAACTTCAAAAATTACTCTAATTACAGCAAGAATAGAAACAAAAACATCGGCGGTACAGAAGGGGTTCTCCCCTTCTCCCTCATGTTCAGCACCATTAGTTTTGAGATTTTAAGACGTTCGGCCTATTAGTTTGGCTATTTTAAGACTTTTCACCCCATTTCTTATCAATGTTAAGAGCTTTCGTGCCATTTAGGTGTCTATTTTTTCCTGGCAAGCGATAGCGAGCCTGTAATTTATGAGGAACCAGCATTCAGCCGGAACATATTTTTATACCGAAAAATGTGCAAATTTATCTCAAAGGGGAATCTTAAGAATGTTTTTTTAAGCTTCATGGAGGTCTAGGGAGCAAACTAAAAGAATAATAAGTTAATAAATCGACCAATAAATAAAGGAACCTCCGCCATTCAATTATCATGCTTATAAGAGTTGAAATATTCACTTCTACCCGAGACAGCTTGGAAAGGTACAGTTACGCGCCATAATACCTGCACACCCATTGGAACCTTTAACCCGTCCAGCCCCGGCTAGTTTTGTAATGTTTGTTCACCAGAACCCGGCCGGTTTTCAAAAAATGGTTTTATTCCAGAAACAATAGCGAATGGGTTAGGAATGAAGGAAAAACCACGAAAAACCGCTCAAAAAGCTTAAAGAATGGTCCTACAGAGCCCCCGAAAACGTATTTTACAAGAGTAAAAAATTGAAGGCAATTACCCAAAAAAAACAGGTTATTGCGCGCTGACGCGCACGCACGTGGATTTTGAGAGTTTTCAACCATCGGCACGGTTGCGTGGGATACGTACACAGTTCCCATACAAATCTGAGCCCTCTTGAGTGGCTACACCTGAGGTTACGGTCGGCGCAATTAGGGTGACGCGCCAGGCGCGTCTCTGGGGCTGTGCGTTACATACATCGCCGACGCGTTAGGCGCGTCGCTGGGGCTGTACGGGTTAAGGGGATAGTGCTTTTTTTTTTGTTATATATATTCATTTATTAAAAGTGATGGTGCATGGGTTGAGATAAACATGGAATAATAATCGCCAACCTGCACATAACTATCTCGCAAAATGCAATATTTCTGCATATTTCCACCATACTAGGGCTTATTCAGGCACTCCTGATTGATTAGGCAAATGTCTGAATGAAATTAAATGTATTCAGCCAAAAACTAGAAGAAAATAGCTTCAAAATTACACCAAAACGAGCTTCGTAGCTCGCGGGCTTCACTCGCAGCGCTACCATAGATATTTGCTAAAATGAGCAATTCTCGTTAATGTCTCGCTACATTTGCCTTTGGCAGCACTGTATATCTCGCGAGACTCTGACTCAGAGCCTTCAGTGCCACGGACGCCTGGCTCGGGGAAGGACGTGTGGCCTGTCGCGCTCCCGCACTCTAGCACTCAATTCTACAGGCTTTAAGAGGCTTTAAACGCCTGTAAATTGCTGTAAATTGCCATGGCGTTCGGGAACGTCTTCTGCAGGGAAAGGGTTAAACCCAAGCCTAATATCCCCCAAACCTATATATACTGTATATAGGGGTGTGTGTGTGTGGGGGGGGGGGGTTGGCAGTAGCTATTATCATTGTGTTGGTGATAAGAGATAAGGACTAGGATATATTGGCGAGAGAGAGAGAGAGAGAGGTGTATATCCTGAATTGTTATGGGAATGGAAAGGCTAATTAAAGTATCCATATTAATCCTTTCACACACAGGACGCGATTTGAGCCTATTCTGGGATACTTTAAAGCCTTTGTGACCATCAGGGGTGTTTAGAAACCTTTAGTTTAGTTACTTCAACATCTGCAGTTGTCTTTGAGTTAGCTGTGGGCAGAAAACTAATTTTGGAAAGGTAATTGTAAGATTGAGAGAACTCTATTCCTGATTGCTAATCGGCAACTCCTGAGTCCACACATGCATGAAAGGGTTAATCTATCTATTTTAACCCCTTTGAAGATTATGACACATTTCGACAGTTTTTCTGGCTATTCTTTATATATTTGTATTATATATTATATATTTCTTGCCCCCCTTCTCCCTCATGTTTAGCCCCATTAGTTTTCAGATTATAAGACGTTCAGCTCAATAGTTTGGTGATTTAAGACTTTCCGCTCAATTTCATTGTCAATATTTAGACCTTTCGTGCTATTTAGGTGTCGATTTTTTCCTTGACACCGATAGCGATTCTGTAATTTAAGAGGTCAAATATATTCAGAAGGGATGTTTTTTTGTTTAGCTTGTTGGAGGTTTAGGGAGAAAACTAAAATATATATGAAATCGACCAATAAATAAACCCTTCCCCCTTTAACCCTTTCTGTACCGGCGACGTCTTTTTAATTGTATTCTTGCTACTATTAGACGATTGTATTCAGTTAAAATAGAGCCTTCACCAATCAACAGTCTTCGAACTATCTCACTTAACCCTTTTTACTACTATAAATCCTTCATAAGCAGCACAAAATCGTCTAAATATAGCTAGAACATAATCGTCTAAATACAGCTAGAACATAATGAAATAAAAAAAAAAACGTCGCCGGTACAGAAGGGTTTAAGGGGGAATGGGTCACTTTTTGGGCGATTTTTGCATGTAGGCTATTCATTATTTTTCTAGTTTCCTCCCAAGACCTCCATCAAATTAAAAAAAAACATCCATTAGATCCCCCTTCTAGATTAATTTGTACATTTTTCGGAAGAAAAAATTCCCGGCCAAAGGCTGGTTCTTCCAACATTACAGGCTCACTATCGTTCGCTAGGGAAAAAATCGACACCTAAATAGCACGAAAGGTCTAAATATTGACGACGAAATAGGGCGAAAGGTCTTAAAATCGACTAACTAATGGGACAAACATCATAACATCTGAAAACTAATGGGGCTAAACATGAGGGAGAAAGTGGTCCAGAAAACCGGCCCATAACCATTAACATAGTGACGTCTTTTTCATTTGATTTTAACTACATTTAGACGATTTTATGAAGCTTAGGAAGAATATATGGTAGGTAAAACGATCAACTGAGATAGTCTGTAGATGTAATTATGGAACACCCGTTCTTAATATTAACCCCTACTGTTCCGGCGACGTCTTTTTATATTTATTCTAGCTATATTTAGACGAGTGTGTGAAGTTTAAGAAGGTTCTGTGGTAGTAAAAAGGGTTAAGTGAAATAGTTCGGAGCCTTTAAATTGCTGGTGGCCCTTCTTGAACTGAACATAATCGTCTAATAGTAGCCAGAATAAAGTTAAAAGGATGTCACCGGCACTGCACGGGTTAATCCTCCATTACAAACCCCAATGCACTAGAATAAACTAATGAAAGCAAATGTTCCTCCCGGGATTCGAACTCGGGACACCACACCCAGAACATAAGCATCTGAACCATTACACCACCAACACAGTCACCCTTATCATTGATTCTATTTTTGCTTTTAACAGTGAGGAGCTTGTTCTGACCCCCACGCTGAAGAACAACAACTGCAACACCAACAACTGCTACAACAACCACCCCCACAATAACAACAACAAATAACAAAAACAACAACAGCAACAACAGAAAACAGCAACAGCCCCCACAATAACAACAGCAAATTACAACAAACAACATTACTAACAAAAACAAATACAACAAAAAACAACAACAAAATTACCAAAAACAAAACAAAATCAAACCACAACCAATAACAACAAACAAACCAACGCTACCGACAACAAAGAGAGTTAACAAGATGGCGGCGCCTCCCCGGACCCACAGCAGAATAACAACAGTAATGGTGGTGTTGTTGTTGTTGTCATTCTTCCACTTCAACATAGCGCAAGGTAAGAGTTTAAGGGGAGGTTTACACTTGAGGGATCTTTTTCTGGACCCCCTTTCTCCCTCATGTTTAGCCCCATTGCTCTTGATTTTATGACGTTCGTCCCATTAGGATGGCGATTTTAAGAACTTTTGCCTTATTTCTGTCAAATTTAAGACCTTTCGTGCCATTAAAGTGTCTATTTTCTATTGGCGAGCAATAGCGAGCCTGTAATTTGAGAGGGACCAGCCGAAAAATTTACAAATTTATGAAATGGGGTCTAGGGACTGTTTTTTTTAAGCTTGATGAAGGTCTAGTGAGGAAGCTAAAAGATAAATTAATATGTAAATAAATAGACCCAAAAATTAGTCTAGCCTTTTAATGGGAAGACGTCCTTCCTCAGCTGAATAAAATTGTCTAGTAGTTGCCAGAATATAATGAAAAGGAAGGCACCGGTACTGTACGGGTTAACCCCTTTGGTACCGGTGCCGTCCTTTTAACCCCCTGGGCACCAGCGCCGCAGCATATGCGTCGGCAATGTATGTAACGCTAAACCCCAGCGCCGCAGCACCTGCGTCAGCAATGTCGACCTTATTTACTCTTGTCCTATCGTAGCTAGAGGGTTCAAATTTGTATGGGATATACCTTATGATGTTGCCGAATAGTAGCAGTACTCGGCAATCCCCAAGACTAGCCGTGCGGGTAGGGATGGGCGGGTGGCTAGGCGACACCAGTTTACCCACTTATCTCACCACCTGCGTCGGCACTTTCGACCTTATTTACTCGTCCTATGGTAGCTACAGGGTTCATATTTGTATGGTATGTTCCTTAGGATGTTGCAGGACAATGGCAATACTTGGCAACCCCAAAATCCAGCCTCGGTGGGGACGCGTGGGATGAGGGGGGGACTCGCGATGTTGAAACAAAGGGAGAAGAGTGGGTATCGCTCCCCCACTGCTCCCCATGATAAAGTTGACTCCCCACAAAGTGGGGAAGAGGAGGAGGATGACCCAGACCCCATGGCATTCCTCAAAATTCTGCCAGGCCATCATAGGGGTCAGAAGAGATGAGCTGAGGATGAGAGGGGTCAAGTTGGTCCTCCCCCACGCCTGCCTTCACCACCACCTCCCACTGTCTCCCCACTAAAAATACAATGTAAAAACCCATATTTCTAAGCCAAAAGTGCCTAAAACAATGTGTAAAACTCATATTCTAACTATAAAACATACGATAAAGTATAAAATCAATAAACAGAGTGAGTGAGAGGCTCAGAATGAAAGTGAAAGTGGTGGCAGAGTAGTGTCAGTCAGCTGGCCGTGTGTACGTACGTGCGTTCTGCTGTTGTCTTGGGCCAAGATGGCCGCCCGTCGCCATGGTAACCAGGACGCGGGTGGGGCTTGCCACTCGTCGGCATTTATAAAACTTGAATCTATGCACGTATCACACTGTAACTTCACTTATAATGACATTATGTGATACATGTTGCTAATATATGAACAATGAAGGCACACATGATGCTCGGGTGGTGTAAATAACCGTCACTCGAAAACTGGAGGCATCAAACATCAGTCATGCTGCCTCGCCCAGCTTTGGTGTTCCGGAGCGATACGTTTGAAGAGGCGCTCGGCACCACAACTGTGAACCAATGTTCATGACAGACTGATATATGCCAAGGAAGAAGTGATTGCAGGTAGGAGGCGATCGGTAGAGAGCATACTTCTGCCAGCGTAGGCAAAGGTATGTGTTCTACAGAGTGCCCTTTAACCCGGCAGCTGCGGGAAGACTCTTAACCCACTGAGCCCCACCTAGTTTATAATAAATGTACCACCAGGGACCGGCTGTTTCTGAATTTTTTGTTTTCCAGAAACAATAGCGAATGGGTTAGGAATGAAGGAAAAACCACAAAAAAACGATCAAAAAGGTCAAAAATTGGTCCTACGGAGCCCCCGAAACTCTATTTTACAAGAGTAAAAAATTGAAGGCAATAACACCCAAAATATCAGTTTTTGCACGTTCACGCGCACGCGGTTGGACTTTGAGAGTTTTCAACCATTGGCATGGTTGCGTGGGATACTTACACAGTTCCCATACAAAGTGCCAAGGTGCCATAGGACCGGAGTAATTGGGACCGGACCGGCCAGGACGCATGGTTTGCGTCGCTGGGGTTTAGAGTTACATACATTGTGGACACAAACCCTGCGTCGCTGGGGCTCAGTGGGTTAAGATCCTAGGCCTAAAAAAATATATTTAAAACACCCCAGTGGCACTTTAAAAAAAATATTTGTGTTTAGGTGAGATAATTTCCCTCCATTACTTTCTACCACTCCTACACGTGTTCCCCCCCCCCCCTTTTCCCCCCTCCTCAGTTATCAGGTATTTTCTCTATTATTCCCGATAATTATCGAGTATTTTCGTGGGAGAGAAGGAGGAGGGTGGAGGAGTATAACTACGACCCTCCAAGCCAGTCTGAAAGCTCCCCTGGCCTCTCAGTCCCACGCGAGACAAGAGAGAGTGAGGGAGTAAGTCTCTCACTGCTCAAGGCCAGATTACGACCGCGGGGCTAAAATATACAATTTTCACCAGTCAATTGCTGTTACCAACTGTTTTATTGCTTTCCCATGTTCATATGTTCATATTAAAAGTAGAATAGGCGCATATGGATAAGTATTAATTATATATATGTTAAATTAACGATTTTAGTGAGGAATGGATCAGAATACCTTTGCACCGCGGGCACATTTAAATACCATAGCTGCGCAGTTTAGAGGTTAAGTTATACAATATACAAACATACATACCGTACATACATACATACACGCATACAAGCTTAAAAACTGCTTCATCCTCAGAGAGCGTGGTTTTAGTCTCTTTACTGTAGTACAGTACAACAAAGACTTGCCACAACACAGCCCAATCATGTCATCACACTGACCTATGTTGGTATAGCGCTAATAGTGTCTCAGTAAGACTCAACAAAGTCCCCCTGAAGCACTTGCACCTGGCCAATCCGCACCACATCAGCCTTAACCGTTATAATTAATAATATAAAATAGTCCGTTCATTCTAGGTTGGGCAGAAATCGTAACCCCTAACCTCTAATAACTCAAAAAGGACTAGAGTAATTGAGCTAATATTTCTACCAAATAGGAAGACTTGGCTCGGGAATAGGTGTGGAAATTGACAGCTCATTTGCACTAGCCCTTTTTGAGTTATAGAGGTTAGAGGTTACGATTTCTGCCCAACCTAGAACGGAAGCACTTTAGTAGTAGTAGTACTAATATGATTATTATTATCTTACTGTTATTGACCTATCCCCCCAAACAGGGATGACCATAAAGCAGACCATCATGGCAGAAGTCTACTCGTACAGAACACGGTCCGGTGAGATGTGCATCAAACCGTTGTCGCCAGACGTAGGAATACAAGTCCGTCTGAGCGTCCGTTCCACCGCCGACAATAATCTGACCTTCCTGGCAGGCTCCTCCATAGTCCCGGCGGGAGCTTTGAAGGAAAATAATGACTACAATTTTACTTTCCAACATAATGAAAAAGATAGTAAGGTTGGTTGGACTCCAGTAGTTTGGATATCTTAAGATGTTTCACCCCATTAGTTTGGTGATAATAATACGCTTCACCCTAATATCAGGTGTTAATATTATTCTGGGTGAGTGATAGCGAGCCTTCTGCTGATATAATAATTACACAAAACTCCATAATAACCCCCAAGATGTCGGACCAAATAGTGTTAATACGTGGCTTCTTTATGTTTTCAGCATGGTTGGTGACAAAAATTGAACGGTTTAGTCCTTCTGTTCAACAGTCCTGGCAACACATTTTTATATTTTAAGACATTCGCTCCATTAGTTTGGCAATTTGAAGACCTTTTGTGCCATTGAGATGTCAATTTTTTCCTGGCGAGTGAAAGCAAGCCTTTAATTTAGAGGCCGGGACATTTATCTACAACAAAAATTGCAAATTTATCTTGAAAGGGGGTCTAGGGGGTGTTTTTTTTAACCCTTCCTACCCGGGCTGCCTTAGGTAAGGACAGCGCGGCTGAAGGGCCGCAACCCGGTATGCCTTATGTAAGGCATTTGCTTGAAAGCGTGCTTTAAATTTCACGCGGGCAAATTTTACTTTGCGGGGGCGATCGTAGCGCCACCAAGCCTCAACTACCACGCTTATCAGTTCCTACGTTGCCGCCATTGAGAGCTACAGCAAAAAAATAATTCCGACGCGTCCGATACTGTGCAATCTCCCGCGCGTCCCAGTGCTACCCCGCTTGCAACATCTACGCCTCTGCCAACCGAGAAGAAAAGGAAAGTAAGGAAAGTGAAACGTTTGCTAAGTGACAGTGCAATACACCGTGAACTTTTCAACCAGGATTTGAGCAGTGGTGAAAGCTCTGTGGACAAAAACCTCTATATTCAGAGTAGAAGTGGGAGCGAAATTGATGATTTTGTGGGATTTGGTGCTGATGACAATGTTGATTTATTTGAGGGGGGTGATAGTAGTGATGATCCTGATGTGGAAGTGGTGGAGGAAGGTGCTATTGAAGTACCAAGTGTGCTAGAGCCAACCCCTTCGCCTAGTTTCGTAGGTCAGGGTAGGCCTAGGCCTAGGCCTAGCCCTAGCCCTACGCCAGGACCTACTAGGCCTAGCCCTAGCCCTACGCCAGGACCTACCCCTTTGCCTGCCCGTACGCCCTTGAAAGTGGGTAAATACTTCTATAAACAGTCTTTAGTGAAAAGTGCAGCCAAGAAAGCACGCAGGGAGGCAGAAAAAGTGAGGGAAGGCGTAGATAGTGAGAGTGACGCCGACCCAGGCCTAGCAACCACCCGCATTCCTTTGTCACGACGCCTTGACCCGGGACGCCGAGAGGGCCACCCACAGCCCTCAGCTTCATCTGTCCCTCAAGATGACCAAAGGGCCTCTACAAGTGCGCCATTGGCCTCCCACAGTGTGTCACCACAGGCCCCGCATCGTAGGTCATTATTTCCTGCGGAAAAGTCCACGGCTAGCCGCAAAAGGAGCCCAACTCCCGAGGCCGAGGCTCCCATTGCTCAACCTCCCGCAGCCCCACGCCGCCGACGCCCGGTCTATTCTTCACCAGAGTTGACTCCTGAAGAGGCTGCTGACGACCCCGACATTGCCCCAGATGACCTGACGTCGCCTGAGGAAGAGGAAAACGAAGAGGAAGAGGAAGAGGAAGTGGAAGAGGGAGTCCCGACAAGAAGAGTCAAAGGACCTCGAGGTCGTGGACGTGGTCAGCCTGCCGACGCCGCTGCCCCTGGGCCTGGGCCTGGGCGCGGGCGTGCAGGGCGTCCGCCTGGGCATCCGCGTGGCCAAGGGCGTGTGCCAGGGCGTCCAGGGCGTGTGCCTGCTGCAACTCCCCGTCCTCGTCCTCGAGCTGCTGAAATGTTTGTGTGGTCAGATGGGGCGGATTTTGTGCCAGATTTTCCTGCCTTTGACGAGGTACAACAGGGTTCTGGGGTGTCACCAGCATATCCCTGTGGCCCAAATGCCACCCCCAGTGAACTTTTCTGTGGTTTCTACGACAATGAAGTCATGGAATACCTTGTCAAAGAGACAAATCACCACCAGCCTATCTGTTCAAACTTTCTTGGCAGGAAGACAAGTGCAAAGATGGTGGCATGGAGAGCTCTCACTGTGGCAGAATTATATGTGTTCTTGGCACTCACAATGCTGATGACACACATAAAGAAGCACGTTCTGGCCAACTACTGGATAACTGGCGACCTCACGACTCCAGTATTTGGCAAATTCATGTCAAGGGATAGGTACTTCGACATCCTCTCATATTTCCACCTGACAAATAACATGCATGTCCACGAGCCCGACACACTCTGGAAGATCAGGCAACTGTATGACATGATACGTCATCGGTTTTCCACCTACCTGATTCCATTTCAGAAGCTGTGCATCGACGAGTCTCTGGTCCTGTTCCGTGGTAGGCTGCACTTCCGACAGTATATCCCGTCAAAGAGACACCGCTTCGGCATCAAGCTCTTCGTCCTCTGCGACTGCAAGACGGGATATGTGCTCGACTTTATAGTCTACAGCAGAAAGGGTGGTGAGGTGGAGATTGACCCCCTCATTGGTTTTGGTGGCGCTGTGGTAAAGAGGATGTGGAGAGGTACTTCCATGACAACCACGTCCTCTATACCGACAATTATTACACGTCGCCTATCCTCGCCAAGTACCTCCATGACCGCAAGAACGGAACTGTCGGCACAGTGAAGGGGAAGAGGAAGGGCATGCCAGCCTACCCAACAAAAACTAAGAAGACGGACATATTCCATAAGAAGAGTGGCCCCATCCTCTCCATCCACTGGCATGACCAGCGCAAGGTCAACCTCTTCACCACATGCCACAAAGAATGAAATCAGAGAAGAATGGAAGGTACACTATGAACGATTGCTAAATGTAGAGTTTGAATGGGATAAGGAACAGCTTAGTATCGAAAAACCAATATCTGGGCCCCCTCCTTTGATAGCACCAGCTGTAGTGAGCGACGCAATCAATAAAATGAAGGACGGTAAAGCTCCAGGTTGCTCCGACATTGTCGCTGAGATGATAAAAGCCTCAGGGGAGATTGGTGTAAACTTAGTCACTGAGTTGATAAACACCATTATTAAAGATGAGAAAATCCCAGAGGATTGGCTCAAAAGTGTAATAGTAAATATATACAAAGGAAAAGAGGATGCGCTAGATAGAGGAAATTATAGGGGCCTGAAAATGCTTGACCAAATCATGAAGGTCTGTGAGAGTCCTTGAGGGTTTGATCAGGCAAAGCATCTCTATTGATGATATGCAGTTTGGTTTTATGCCAGGACGTGGTACAACCGATGCTATCTTAATAGTCAGGCAGATACAGGAAAGATACTTACTAAAAGGCAGGGATCTTTACTTTGTGTTTGTGGACCTGGAGAAGGCCTTTGATAGGGTACCTAGAGATGTTGTACAGTGGGCTATGAGGAAACTTGGTGTGGAAGAGTGGCTGGTGCGTGTGATAATGAAGATGTATGAGCATTCGCGAAGTTCGGTGAGGGTGAAGGGTGTACTGAGTGATGAGTTCGCAGTCCGTGTTGGAGTCCATCAGGGTTCAGTGTTAAGCCCCCTCCTCTTTATTATGGTCTTGGAGGCGCTGTCTAGAATTTTTAGAGGCGGACTCCCGTTGGAACTGTTTTATGCAGACGATTTAGTCCTAATAGCTGACAGTATGCAGGATGCTGAGGCCAAATTCAGAGAGTGGAGAGAGGGCATGGCGAGCAAGGGTTTAAGAGTCAATATTAACAAAACCAAGGTTATGCATTGTAGTTTGAGACGAGGCAATGTGGAAAAGAGCGGTGCATACCCATGTGCAGTGTGTGGAAAGGGAGTGGGCGTTAACTCAATTCAATGTAGCATCTGTCGATGTTGAGTACACCATGGGAGTAAGCGCTGTAGTAGAATAAAGGGGCCCCTGCCGAAGGATAAGTCAGAAATAGAGAAATTTGAGTGCGTAGTGTGCAAAGGCGAGCTTGTGTTAAGTGATGATCCTGTGGCTGTGAATTTTGGAAATGAGTCTTTGGAGCTGGTGAACAAGTTTTGTTACCTAGGAGATACCATCTCTGCCGGTGGTGGGGCTGAGGCTGCCACTGTTGCTAGAATTAGGTGTGGCTGGGGTAAGTTCAGAGAATTGATGCCAATCCTGACCATGAAAAGAATGCCTCTCCCCCTGAAGGGAAAGGTGTATGCCTCATGTGTTAGAAGTGCAATGACGTATGCCTCAGAAACATGGGCCGTTAAAGTAGAGGATGTCAACAGAATGGAGCGTAATGAGATGAGAATGGTGAGATGGATGTGTGGGGCCAGGCTACAGGATAGAATAACAAATGTTGAGCTGAGGAGACGTTTAGGTATAAAGAGTATTAGCGAGGTGATGCGTACAAGTAGACTGGGATGGTATGGACATGTGGAGAGAATGGATGAACAAAATTGGGTGAAAAAATGCAGGTCTGTGATTGTGGAGGGAGCTGCACCAAGGGGTGGACCGAGGAAGACCTGGGATCGGAATATACGCGCCGATCTCAAATCCAAGAACTTGACAAGTGAAGCAGCCCTTAACAGGGTTGCATGGAATGCCGCCATTAGGACAAGAGACTGAAACTGCACTTATGTGTGGAACACTCAGTCTTAAAATTTTATGTATGTGTTTTTATGTATGTAAAGCAGAGATGGTCCCCACAGGGAAGGTGGACCGAAGAACCCTATCACAAAACCAGCTGCTGTTCTGGACTATAACCTGAACATGTTCCTCGTCGACAAGTCCGACATGCAGATGGGCTTCATAGACTGCCTGCGAACATCTTGCAGGTGGTACAAGAAGTTTGTCCTGCATACAGTAGATATGTCTGTCCTCAACGCGTACAACATCTACCGTTTGAGGTGTCCAGTCATCAAGTACAAGAGCCTGCGGACCTTCCAAAAGCAGCTGATACATGAGCTCCTGGTAAAACATGCGGGTACACCAGGGAGGCCACTACAAGGACCAGGCATGATGGACAGAATAGGGTGTGCCGACTTCATCAGAAAGCACCAGCTCGTTGCCCTTCCTTTCCAGGGTCCTAACAGCCGAATAAGGATGCAGAAGAGGTGCTATGTGTGCACCCGCACAACTCGACGACCAAGCAAACCCGCAAAAACCACTTGGCAATGCCTCGAGTGTCAGGTGGGACTGTGTGCCGGCACCTGCTTCAATGATTTCCACACTCTGGCAAACTATTGAAGTGTAAGTGACAGTGATAGTGACACTCAATAATAATAATACAACTAAGTATAAGTGAAAGAGACACATAAGTAATAATAAGTGCCTTCAGAACAATATGAACAAGTGAAAGTTACACTAAAATATATATTCCTAACAATAAAGAAGTGAAAATGACACTATCAATTACCATAGTCCAGTATAAATAATCATAACTACTATAATAATGACTATAAAACTAAGTCTAAGTGAAAGAGACACACATAAGTAATAATAAGTGCCTTCAGAACAATATGAACAAGTGAAAGTGACACTAAAATATATATTCCTAACAATAAAGAAGTGAAAATTACACTATCAATTACCATAGTCCAGTATAAATAATCATAACTACTATAATAATAACAATAAAACTAAGTATAAGTGACAGAGACACAAATTACTTCAGAAAAATATATTTATTGAGTGAAAATATCATAATAACAATAATATATGGCATAATAAACAATAAAACACTAAAAAATCGCTTCCCGCCATAATTCAAGGTAGAGCGACGAGTCAAAACGTTTGTCGTAGCCTGGGCCGCGGTTGAGCGTTCGGACGCGGCGAGGTAAATACGCGGCAAAAGTTACCTCCACTTCCATCACCATAACTCCGGAACTGCTTGAGCTAGAAAGCTCTACTCAACGCCATTCTACGCGGGAAGGTAAGTTGCCCATTTTGACATATGTTTGATTATTGTAGGTAGTATATTAAGCGAGATTAGCCTTAGTTTACTTTTGTTGTGTTTTCAGCCAGATCGCCCGGATACAGCCTCCGTCATTAAGAAAGGCTGCCCGGGTAGGAAGGGTTAAGCTTGATGGAGGAAACTAAAAACATATATGAATAAATTAATTAATACTTGATGGAAGTCTAGCGAGGAAACTAAAACAAATAAATAAAACAATAAACCCCAAAATAACTACTACCCCCTTAACAACTGGCTTAATAATTACGATTCAATATTTTCAGCATTGCTTGGAAACAAAGATGAACAACATGGCTCTTCCCTACACCAGTGCCGACAACAGGTTCACTACGGCCTTCCACTTTTATCAGGTGGAGATATTTGCCGCGGTGAGTTCACAATATACAAAATAGCTTTAGATAAAAAAAATATATATATATATATATATATACATGTATATATATTAATAAAATAAAAAATAAAAAAAATATTATAAGTAATATTAATAATAAATATAGAAAGAAAGAAAAGGAAAGAAGCCCTACGTAGTATGCATTATTGGAATGAGAGGGTGATGTATGATAGAGTGTAGATAGTGTTGTAGGCGATGACCTATGGCTCGGAGACGTGGCCGGTTAAAGCGGAGGATATCAATAGAAGGGAACGGAATGAAAGAGAATGGTGAGATGGATAAGTGGGGTTAATCTCAAAGACGGGGTATCGAGCGAGGATTTGAGAAGGCGTCTGGGCATTAGGAGCGTCAGTGAAGTGATGCGCACGAGCCGACTTGGTTGGTTTGGACACGTGGAGAGAATGGATGATCAGAACTGGGTGAAGAAATGCCGGACTGCGAACGTAGGAGGAGCTGCGCATAGGGGTGGACCTAGAATGATGTGGACTCGGGTACTCTGGTCCAATCTCAAATTAAAGAACTTGACAACAGACGCAGCCCTTGACAGGGCCGACTGGAAAGCCGCCATTTAGGACGTGAGACTGTAACCACATTCTCTGTTGACAAAACGGTCTTTAAACTTTTATATATATATATATATATATATATATACTGTATATATATATATATATATGTACTGTATATATATATATATGTACTGTATATGTATATATATATATATATGTACTTTCAGCGGGGCTCGAACCACCGAGTCAGGACAAGTGTCCATGCTTCAATCCACTACACTACAGCGTGATAAAGGATACTTAACCTTTTCTTATATATATTAAGGAGAATGGCAATCCTACTTGGAGAATGTACCTGTACTTGAATTCATACACAAGTAGTAGCTTCCATATTTCAGGATACCATACAGGGAATGCAGATGTGTGACACAGCCGTAATCAAAGGACATATACCTGTACAGTACACTATGTTATAGGTAGTGCCAGCGAACTTGACAATAATCTTGACCCCTTAATTTTGTATAACTCAAAATGAATTAAACCAATCGGGCTGACGTTTCTATCATTTGGGAAGAGTCCACCAGGAAATAGGTGTGGATACTTAGACAGTTTGCCCTAAAATCTACCTAGAATGAAACAGTCTGCTGCCCAGGTTATTTATAGAGTTTAAACAATAGAGAGTACAGTTAGCCAAATAAGTGGTGTCTCAGTACCAGGTATATTTTGATCAATATTTGGTATCAGCAATATCTAAACTTGATTAACACCCCAGCCGCGGGGACCGTCATATGTCGGGCGAGAGAACCATGGCCATCCCTGCGGGGCCCGACATATGTCGGAAAGGATGTTGAGCACATTATCGGCTCTGAGAGAGAGTCCACGCGTTGGGAGGACGATAGGCGGGCTCTGACCGCTCGGCACGGACCGAGTCCCGACACTGACGTAACTTCTGCACCATTCCACACCCCAGGCCTCGCGAGAACAAGGAAAAACTCAGGAATTTACCGTATTTTAGGGTTTTTGCCCTCGTGTTGCACGATCGTTGCAAGAGAACCCGTGGTCGTACAAGGATGATTCAGGTGTCATTGGAAAGCTCTATTATCGCCCTTTCACGGATACATAATTGCATTACGCTCTGGCTCTTGTTTATGCATGAAAAAGAGCATGGAATGAATCTCGTTTAGGGTAAATATACCCGCCAGGCAGGTAGTAGAAGTTACAAACATCCCCGCTTGACAGGGGTTAACCCATTTCGAGTGAGATATAAAAGCATGTTCCTACATTTACCCACCTTATTCAACATCTGATAGATATAAATACAGCACAGAGCGAACCAAAGGTAATGACAACTAAGACACGACTTATTAGCACTACCGGACAAACCTCCCTTTGATATAATCACTACCCACTATAGCTCTGATATTGGAGATAACCTCAACCCGAAGTAGCAATCTTCAAGTGAATGATACCATGACTGATCCTAAAGTTGACCTAGGCCATAAATCCTTTGTTGTAGGAATTGTTTTTTAACCCGGGAAGTCGGCTTGTGCGCATCACTTCACTGACACTCCTAATAGCCCAGGTGCCTTCTTAATTCCTCGCTCGATATCCCGTCCCTTTGATTAACCCCACACATCCATCTCACCAGTCTCTTCTCATTCCGTTCTATTCTATCGATATCCTCCGCTTTAACCGGCCACGTTTCTGAGGCATAAGTCATTGCACTCCTTACACATGAGGTATACACCTTCCCTTTAAGGTGGGGTGGGAGCCCTCTCATGGTCAGGAGTGCCAGCAGCTCTCTAAACTTTCCCCAGCCACTTCAAACGTTAGCAATGGAGCCAACTTCAGCGCCACCTCCGGCGGAAACTGTATCGCCCAGATAGCAGAACTTATTCACACATTCCAGCGTTACACTGTCGAAATTAACACTAACAGGCGGGTCATTTAACACAAGATCTCCCTTGCACACTGCAAATTTAAAATCTATGATTCTTGTCAAAGGTCCTCTAGCTCTTGTGTACCCAGTCACTACAGGCGCAACATTGGATTGAGTTACTTCCCACACCCTTCCCACATACTGCGCATAGATAGTCGCCGCTTCTTTCCATAGTTCCACGCCTTACTCCACTAGGGCGTGGAACTATGGAAAGAAGCGGCGACTATATTTGATATGTTAATAGTATATGTTGTCTTTCTGTTTCCAGGGCTATATGGAGCTGGAGTTGGGACCCTGTACACAGACAACAGGTAACACACTTATACTATTTGGTCCCAGGGGGGGATTTTTTAACCTCCCATGTTTAACCCCTTCTGTACCGGCAAAGTCTTTTATATTTTATTCTAGCCATATTTTGACAATTTTGTGCAGTAAACAATTTTTATTAAGGTAGTTAAAAGAGTTAACCCGTTCAGTACCAGTGACGGCAGAGAGCCGTCAGTAGATAAATCACTCCCCAGTCTCAGCGACGGCTGCCAGCCGTTAGTAATATACGATCCTTGTAACTGCCAGTATCAGGCAGTACCTGGTACCAAGACGTTTGAGCACTGCTCTAAGACCTTGGCAACACTTATCCGCTTATATCCAAGCCCCCACATGCTGGGAGAGGCAGTATTCCTCCATCTTTTGAGGCGGGAGGTTGTTATATCTTGCCTCTGAAGCCATTTTGGCCACATTGCTTAGGACTGGGGGGTACATTTATGCTAGTACCCTATGGTACAGTAGGGGTTAAGTGAGATTGTGAGATTGTGTTAAGTGTTAATTGTTAAAGGCCCTTTTTAAACTTAATAAAATTGTTTAATAGTAGCCAGAATAAGGTTATGGCACCAATACTGAATGGGTCAACTATATTATTTTGGAGATTTAAAGATGCTTCACTCCATAAGTTTGGCAATAATAAGACGCTTCACTCCATTTAGGGAAGGTGTGGTGGGGTGGTGCTGCTACTGGACTGGTAATCTTAAGGTCCCGGGATTAAATCCCAATGTGTCAATGGGAAGACATCATTGGGATGGAATTTGTGCTATACTTAGTTTCAGTACATCACCACTAAGCCGTGAGAAAGCCCACCGACACGACATAAAAATACTCTCGTGTTTTCAAATAAATAAGCATTTTATGAATATGCCTATATTCAAAATATACTATGGAGGCAGTGGCTAGTGAGTATACAGCTCAATATGAGAGATAGAGGTGTTCAAGATTGTGAGATGAGACAGTGAGACAGTGGCGTAACAGCTTCGAGATGTACGAGTTATGGTGCGTCCACACTGGCAACAAAACATGTCGACAACATATCACACAACATTGTAGGCAACAAGTTGTTAAGTTGTAAAGGAGACAAATTTGCAGACATGTTGGTACAACTTTGTAGACGATATGTTGGTAACCCTGGTGTGGACGAGTCAACGTGGTTGTGAAACATCTGGGCAGACACACACACTCATACTAACAGCGGCGGCTTCAGGACTACGGAGCAATAATGGGTTGGACCAGGGAACGGACGGTATATATAATTGATTGTTACCGTAGGTACAATCTACTGTGGGATCCCACCCACGTTCATTATTAAAACAAATTTAAGAGGGCCGATGCATGGCGAGACATCGCCGAAAATATGAAGGTGAAGAGGGTTGAGGCCAGAATTTATTGGTTAGAAACTTAAATTACATAATTCAGAAGGGAGCTTAAAAAAACAAAGGAGAAGAAATCTGGCAATGGAGCCGATGACACCTACATAAGCCAGTGGTTTGGATTTAAAAGCATGATATTTTTGGCAAACACATGCCACACAAGACTTACAACGCAGGAATGGAGGCAAGAATATATGCATAATATTGTACTTCGCTAATTTTATTCTGTCCCATATACAATGTAATACTTTGAACACATAAAACATAACATTGGAAATACTGGTATACAATATTTTTTTCTTGGATTAAGGGATGAGGGAAGTGGCACTATTTACCCTGACACAGACCTACTTATTTACAAAATAACTACAGCAGCAGCTGCTGCCAAGGCATCTTCGCACGCTGACATGATCTTCCCGTATACCCAGACCAAGTGTAGACAACCTAACCAAGTCGACTCCTGTTGCCAACATATCTCCAACATGGTGATGGGCTGGTCTATCAGAGTGAGAACTGAGCGATCTCTGCCATACCCATAGCTTACTCTGACTGTTCCTTTTACTTATATATATATATAACAACAACAACAACAACATATCTTCAACATTCATTCAAACATTGTTGCATACATTGTTGTAGATATGTCTTACAATGTCGAACATGGAGTTTGAAACATTGTTTCCGACTTGTCTGACGACCAAATGTTGCCAGTGTGGACGCACCTTTACAACGGACCACCAGGCGTCTTAGGTCAACGAAGGTAAGACCACGAACGAGCCGGTTGCAACACTCAAACTGTCTCAGTGTCTCACTCGACATCTGGAATAGTCTCCTGACTTCACCGTGTTGAAAGTTTGAATCTACAGACTTTTTTTTCTTTCTATGTGAGTGAGGGAGACAAAAGGCAGAACTGCCTGCATCGAGTGCCTCCCCAGAGTTGAAAGAGTGACAGGGCAAAAATCAAGGGACGTTCGAGCCAAAATGCCTGGACGCACGGAGTTTGAAGCAATTTAAGTTATATGAAGAGGAAAAGACTAATTCTGGGAGAGAGTTCCAGAGCTCAGCAGTTGAATAGAAGAAAGACTAAGAATAATGTTTCACTCTTGGGTTGGAGAGTTGCACAGAGTAGGGGTGGGATTGTGTTGCAAGACGGGTACTACGTACCCTACGTAGAGGTGGTATACACTGGAAAAGCTCTGAGGAACTTGATCATTGTAGTAGTGATAGAATAGCGAGAGAGATGCAACATTGCGGAGAAAAGAGAAAGATTGAAGAGTTGGTAAGTTGACGTTAGTTAATGATACAAAAGGCTTTCCTTTCTACCTTGTCTAGGAGTGCGGTGTGAGAGGATCCTCCCCACACATGTGAACAGTACTCAATGAAAGGACGGATCTGTGCCCCTGTACAGAGCAAGAAGCTGTGCAGGGATAAAGAACCCCTTGAGGCATTTGAGCACACCCAGCTTCTGGGAGGCTACCTTAGCAAGACTGGTAATATGGTAGTTCCAAGTGAGAGCAGAAGAAAAAGAGACACCGAGAATATTGAGAGAAGATGAAGGATTGATTTTTGTATTGTTGACGTGTAAGGGATAATCCTCTGAACAGCTTATGTCCAGAGGTAGATTTGGAACATAGAAAGAACAAACATTACAGTGTCGATATTTTTCTAGCAAGTGAATAGTGAGCCTGAAATTTAGAAATCTGGCTTTTGGCCGAGACATTAATCTACCGAAAACTGTACCAATTTAGTTTAAAGGGGGACCTGGGAGGCATCTTTTACCTTAAAGAGAATCTGGGGAGGGCACAGGTTGGCCTTCTCACATGGGATAGGTCCACTTGGAGGCGTTTTGTATATGGCCACCCTCATAATGCGGGATAAGATGTCCAACAATAGATAGATATATATAGATTTATTAATTTATATATATATATATATATATATATATATATATATTTTAGAGTATAGAATGCAAAACTAAACATAACTCAATTTCAGAAGATGACTCGGCCGTTTGGGTGTTTGGTTCAGCAGGACCAATACCAGTGTTGGTACTTGTTGTTGTCGTTGGTGTTGTCTTAACTATAACCATGATGGCGGCCATCTTGTATTGTAAGAGACACAGAGGCAACATGGCCGTAGCTCAACCTGTCACCACCACCACCACCATTAAGAGTTAGTACACATGCTTTCTTTACTTGTATTAATAACCTAACGGTCTAACCTAACCTACCCTAATGTAACCTAAACAAACCTAAGCAAATCTAACCTACCTTCATCTCATCTAACCTAACCTAACCTACCCTAACAACAACAACAACAACAAAAAAACAATTGCTAGACGCCGTAATTCCCGTGAAGGGGTGGCCATAAACATTAGGCGTTTGTCACGAATTGCTAGGTCAAGTTGCCCGGGCTTGACATCTACCAATAACATTGTGACAGAGCGGGTTTGACCTCCTGACCCTTTGATCAGCAGCTGATGCTTTACTGACTATGTCACGGTTTGTTACCTTAACCTAGTCTAACCAATATAAAGGCACTTTAAGGTCCCCAGGTACCATATTGTTTCTGACTCCCGGGCCCCCTTACGTGGTCACTCTCTATATAACTTAATATGACTTAATTTGTTTCAAACTCTGTGTATCCAGACATTTTGGCTCGAACGTTCCTTGATTTTGGCCCTGTCACTCTTTTAACTCTGGGGGAGGCACTCGTCACAGGCAGTTTTGCCTTTTGTCTCCCTCATCAACATAGAAATTAAATAAATAAATAAATACAGGCACTCTAAGGTCCCTGGGTGTCATATTGTTTCTGTATCCCTGGCGCCCTTATGTGGTCACTCTCTATATAAAGGCACTCTAAGGTCCCTGGGTGCCATATTGTTTCTGACTCCTATAGTCAAACTCAACTGAAATGAGCTCCAAGGAGGTCAAGGTCGCCCTGTGCGGTGGTGCCAGATTTCTACCAAAACAAACCTTTTAGAACACGGGAAACCAAGGAAAACCACATTTAGAAGGGAAACTTGAAATAAATGTAAAAGACGTTTGTATGTCTGGAAGGGTTATTGGTATTCTTGTATGAAAGTTACAGAAACGAAATAATAGGTAGGCTATATTTGTATATACATATTTACATTGTACAGCCTCTCCCTTGCCTGGCTATGAAGATGAGAGTAACTTTTGCGAGTTTTTCCTTCCATGGTGGTCGCGCTATGAATGAGGGTTAGTGACCGTCTTACCTGGGTGATGTTGTTGTCGTTGTTTGAGACCCTTTAAAGCATTGCCATTACTGGTATCCAGCTCTCTCGCTCTCTCTCTTTTGATGGGATTACATTGTGCTATATTGCATTTTGGAGATTGTGTATGTATGTGTGTGTTTGTGTGTGTATCTGTAGGGGTGTGTGTGAGTGCGTGCGTAGCCAACAGAACCGCATTGACATTACTTGGCAGGTCGCATATCCTACCACTCCTTCGATCTTATAGCTGTCCCCAGAAAAATGGCAACATGTTCTAAATAGCGTGCCATATGTTGTATAAATTCCTTCTATATATCCTTAAAATGATATGTTTCTTAACACCACATAACCTTTATAAATTGTAATATAATATATATAGTCATAAAAGCTAACATTTATTTATTAATAGCCTGAAAAACTAACATTTGTTGTGAAAGCTTTGAATATTTGACAACACCGCACAGGGCGAGGGACTCCACCTTATAGCTCATTTCATAGGAGGATGACTATAGGCCCCCTTATGTGCTCGCTCTCTCTCTCTCTCTCTCTCTCTCTCTCTCTCTCTCTCTCTCTCTCTCTCTCTCTCTCTCTCTCTCTCTCTCTCTCTCTCTCTCTCTCTCTCTCTCTCTCTCTCTCTCTCTCTCTCTCTCTCTCTCCTCTCTCTCTCTCTCTCTCTCCTCTCTCTCTCTCTCTCTCCTCCTCTCTCTCTCTCTCTCTCTCTCTCTCTCTCTCTCTCTCTCTCTCTCTCTCTCTCTCTCTCTCTCTCTCGTCGATGAAAATGGAGAATACACCAAAGACGAAGTAAAAAATATGAGTAATGCCCTCAATACCTTCTTTGCATCAGTTTTTACAACCGAAGACCTCAGTGATATTCCTACACCATCGCCGATTCAGATTGATAATTCAGATGTTCTAAGCAATATCACCGTTACAGAGAGAGAAGTATTGAATTGTTTAGATAAACTCAAGGTAAATAAAACACCTGGACCTGATACAATCTCGCCTAGAGTTCTAAAGGAAGCTAAGGATGAGTTCTCCAAACCACTGACATTGCTATTCAATGAATCCTTACAGTCTGGGACTATGCCTGATCAGTGGAACCTAGCCAACGTAACACCGATATTAAAAAAAGGCAGCAAATCCCTACCCAGTAACTATCGTCCAATTAGCTTAACCTCAACTGTATGTAAAATGCTAGTAACGGTCATAAGAGACAGACTCGTAAATCACTTAGAGGCAAATTACTTACTTAAAGATACTCAACACCTCTTTCGTAAAAAACGTTCCTCTTTAACAAACCTCTTAGACTTCTTCCACGATATCCTCAACCTCTACGATGAGAGTAAAGCTGTAGATATTATATACCTTGATTTTCAAAAGGCCTTTGACAAGTTCCCCACAAACGTTTACTGCTAAAACTAAAAGCGCATAGAATACAAGACGGTGTGTTGAAATGGATAGAAAATTGGCTCAGCGACAGAAAGCAAAGAGTAGTCATAAACGGTAAGGCATCTAAATGGACCAATGTAAGTAGCGGGGTACCCCAGGGATCGGTACTAGGACCAATTCACTTTCTAATTTACATCAATGACATAGATGAGGGTCTCACCTGCCCAATCTCAAAATTTGCTGATGATACAAAAATTGCAAATAGCGTACTCTCAAAAGAACAAGTTGATGATATGCGACACAATCTAGATAAATTGTCATGTTGGGCCCAAATTTGGCAAATGAGTTTCAATGCGGATAAATGTAAAGTACTACATATCGGATACCTAAATGAGAAAGCAAACTATTCGATGAATGGCA
Organism: Paralithodes platypus; assembly: GCA_032716605.1. Lineage (NCBI taxonomy): Eukaryota > Metazoa > Arthropoda > Malacostraca > Decapoda > Lithodidae > Paralithodes > Paralithodes platypus. Next base: position 35,011,067 of record CM064562.1, read on the forward strand.
CTCAGCTTAAGAATGTAAACAGAAAACCGATCTGGGAGTAACAATATCGAGTAACCTAAAACCGAGTCAACAATGTTCAGAAGTTGTTAAGAAGGCAAACAAAATAATTGGCTTTATAGGCAGGTCATTTGAGCATAAATCCAAAGAAGTTATCCTAACCCTTTACAATTCCTTAGTCCGCCCTCTTCTGGAATACTGCGTTCAATCCTGGTGCCCTTATTACCAAAAAGATATAAACAAGCTAGAACGAGTTCAACGTAGTTACCAAAATGATACCTAGCCTACAGAACGAACCATACGAAGAGCGTCTTAGATAATTAAATCTATTTCCTTTAACCCAGCGCAGATTAAGAGGTGACTTAATTCAAGTGTTCAAAATCATCAAAGGCATCGACAATATGAACTGTAGTAAGTACTTTACTATTGACAAATCTAATTACACATGGGGAAACGGTTGCAAAATTATGGTAAATCTTTTAACTCACACGAATCTAAGAATTTCTAACAAGCTAGAACGAGTTCAACGTAGTTACCAAAATGATACCTAGCCTACAGAACGAACCATACGAAGAGCGTCTTAGAGAATTAAATCTATTTCCTTTAACCCAGCGCAGATTAAGAGGTGACTTAATTCAAGTGTTCAAAATCATCAAAGGCATCGACAATATGAACTGTAGTAAGTACTTTACTATTGACCAATCTAATTACACACGGGGAAACGGTTGCAAAATTATGGTAAATCTTTTAACTCACACGAATCTAAGAATTTCTTCTTCAATCGAGTTGTCAACTTGTGGAATGGGCTTCCCCGAGACATCATAGACTGCAGCACCGTTGATTCATTTAAACTCCGCTTAGACAAATATCTCGCATCAAACCCGCGACTGACTGCGTTTGTAAATGAATAACTTTATTTTACCCCCCCTCAGTTACTAACCCATCTGTCCCCTACTAACTTCCTAATCCTGCTACAGACATTAGTTCCAGGGCAGTAGTTCCCTTTCCAATGTTCTCTTACCCACTCTAAACCACTGTTTGGACACTTGATCCTCAGTGTTTTGGAGGACAAGCAGACTAGAAGGGTCACTATACTGTTGTTGCTTGATTTCCTTTGTACTCCTTTGTACTCTCTCTCTATATATATATATATATATATATATATATATATATATATATATATATATATATATTATACTGTATACAATATATATAAAAGATTGGATCACTCAAGTTGTTTCTTTACAAGTCTCGATTTTTAGGAACATGGCTACAACTTTCAGGGTTCATTCTTTATTATCCAAAATTCGAAAACGGACATTAATCGTGATCGTGTACTCAACCTTTAACTGTGTTGGTGGTGTAATGGTTTAGGTGCTTATGTTCTTGGTGTGGTGTCCCGAGTTCGAATCCCGGGAGGACTATATGCTTTCATTAGTTTATTCAAGTACATTGGGGTTTGTAATTGATGATTAATGTTAAGAACGGGGTGTGACTTATCCTGGACCCCCTTCTTCCTCACTTATAGCCTCGTTAGTTTTGTGAAACACAAGTTCGCCCCATTAGTTTGGCGATGTTAAGACCTGTCTCCCCATTTCCTTTTCTTAAGTCATTTTTAAGACCTTTTGTGCCATTTAGGTGTCGATTTTTTCCTGCCGAGCGATAGCGAGACTGTAATCTAAGAGGAACCAGCCAGGGCATTTGTCTACCGAAAAATGTACAAATTTATCTGAGTATCGGGCTATAAGGAAGTTGGAGCTGTAAGTAGGCTATCAATATTTATCAGTATAATTATCAGCCATAACGGTTGTAGGGTAGATAGGCCTATATAAACAATAATAATATTCAACAAACTTTCTATCCATCAAAAGCTCACATAAGTTTGGTAATTTTTGCTAAATATCAATGTTTCTACAGCTCCAACTTCCTTAGATTCTATTCTTTATCCCAACAAATTATTGTTATTTATAGTTTTCTGAATTAGTATTATTATAAGTAGTGGTAGGTTAGGCTCGCTAACGATATATAGAAAATACACTCGTGATTTAACTGATTTTGGTTCAAATGATAGGCATACGGGCTGTTTTAACCTGTCACAATTGCACGGGGAAGAATAGCACGTCACACCGGTATAACTTCCTTTTCATTATATTCTGGCTACTATTAGAGGATTTGATTTAGCTTAGGAAGGACCTCTAACCATTAAAAGGCTACAAACTCTCAATCAATCCTTTAAGCTACCACAAATGCTTCCCAAGCTGAATAAACACATCTAACAGTTAGTTGCTAGAATATGATGAAAAGGACGTGACCGGTACTGAAGAGGTTAAGGTACGGAATTAAGCAAAGGAGGGCAAGTATAGAACTCTGTAACGTAGGAGGCGATAATATATTAATTTACCGAACATTAAATTGGGAGATTATATTATCATTCAATACCAGCTCCTAAAAGAAATATATTTAAGTTACTCATAAATTGAAAATTTTCTATGAATAACATAAAAGAAAACTATACAATTAATGGGGTAACTACTAGATTACTTATTTTTAACAAAAAACTTATTTATTTTTATTTTATTTTTTACCATATTCGTGCTTAACCTAACAAGTGCGCATGGGGGTAATTAGACACCTCTCCCTGTGCGCATGTATTTGAGGTGTTTCCGTCACTAAAATATTCATTGTACCATTAATAGCATTAAAACTTATCTATACGCGCCTATTATGGGTTGATTTTAAAGGTATTAACCTGAAACAACAATAAAACGAGTGAAAACAGCGTTTGGATGGTCAAAATCGGAGATATAGCCCACGAGTTGTATAATGTATGGGTGAGGCAAACTGCTTTCCCGCCAATTTCCCCCAAGGCCACTGAGACACAGTCGATCGATACTCTCTCTCTCTCTCTTGCACTCGCTTGCCATCAGTGATGACAACGCCCTGCTTGCAACTCGCTAATGTTAGCACGAAAATATACCTCAGAATAAGGGAATAACAGGGAAAATAGGTGATAACTGAAGGAGAGGAGGAAAGTGGGGAAGGAGGGGAGGTAGAGGACTGAGATTTTGCATGGCCCAGGGGCCAAAAAAAAAAAAAAAAAAAAATTTCCCGATGTCAAAAGTTGATTTTTTTTTTCCGACTCTTAAGAGTCTTCCCACAGTCCGCCGGGGAACTCTTAAGAGTCTCCCGGCAGTTCCCGGGTTAAAATAATGTTGTTTATCTGGCAATGCAGTTGATATATTTATCTGTGTAACATTTGACAATAGTGGAGTGAGATTCGTTAGTTTTGCCAATGTAGACAAAACAATAGGCCCTATTGGGTGTGAGGTCTGAGTTCATCTTCAGAGTTAGCGTCCAGTGGCTTTATAAAGAAGGGGTTTGAAACTGTGAACGTCTAATATATATCTCGAAATGTGCGAAAAGTATTCAAAGGATTTGGATGACATGGAGTGGGGTTGGGGCAACACCAATAACAATAATGACAATGAGGAAAATGATAATAGGGATGAAAATGTTGGTAACTCCGTTACTATTATTATGGATCAGGATGGGGGAAGATGATAAACAGAGAGAAGGACCACCCAAATGCAAGTGGACATCTCTTTGCTTCATGATACTACACATTATATCATTCCTAGTTATAATTCTAGATCTCAGTTCTATGATCTTTATAACGGTTCACATAACTAAATATAACCGAGACACCCCATAAAAAACTATCTTTACGGCCACAATGCACATCAATTTATTGATAGGGTAACAAATAAGACAAAATGGGATCTCCGGGAAATGAGCAAGCTCGAGCATTTTGAAGACCTCACCTACAATGACATAGAAGACATAATTGACATTATGTATGACCGGCTTTCCCCTCAACAAAAACTAAACCCAGTAATGAACACCTATTACAAAGATCTCCCCCATCTGATGTGCTACGAGTTCAATATTAAGGATTTTGAGCACATAAAGGGGAAAGCGCTATCAGGTTTATGGGCATAAATTGGCACAAGTATTTTTTTGCTAATTTCTTTCGTAAGTCGCATGGTCATTCGACACCCTGCCATTATAGCAAGTTTATACCCCATTTTTTTTTTTTTAGGCTTCGCCATGTTTTTTTCCCCGTGGGCCCTAGTAATTCTACACTACGGCCAGTTTGTTGTGCCACAAGTGTATATCGGTCTTTTGCAGTCACACATGTTTTGGATTAATTGGACTACTTGGTCAGGGTTGGCCGAAGTGGCTGCCTTACATTTGTTCAAACACTTTTATTTTATGCTGGCTCTGTGGGCATTTCACAGGAGAGAAATGAAAGTTTTATAAATTCGCATTAGAAATTATCAAGAGAAGTCAAACGGACGAATCTTTCGGTGTCCGCGGGACTGGTGTTGAAGAGGATGATGGTGAAGGGGTTGAGAGGCCCGTATATCATGAAAGTATGGTGTGGGCATAACAGTCCCCACAGAATAGGGTTGGTAAGTGTAGGAATATGTTTGTATATTTCACTCAAAAGGAAGATATCATGTTTAGATATTGCCGATACCAATTATTGATAAAAATATACTTTGTGCCGAGACATCACTTATTTGGCAGACTGTGCGTTCCCCGCTGTGATCGGGTTAACCCTTTGAGGAATAGGACTTATTTGGTAGTTTATTCTGGCCCTCATTAAGAATATTTTATACAGCTTAGGAAGGATCTGTAGGAATTAAAAGGGTGAAGACACTCTGACTTCCATATACCTTTCCTGAGCTAAACAAAATAATCTAATGATATCCAAAATACGGCCAAAAAGCGTCATAATCCTCAAGGGGTTAATTATGCTTCGGCTATATAATGTCTTGGGGTTGGGGTTTTTCTGGACTCCCGTCTCCCTCATGATTTGCCCCACAAGTTTTTAGAATTATTAACGTTTGTACCGTTAGT
>CM064562.1:35016086-35046086 GCA_032716605.1 Paralithodes platypus
TAATATAAGACCCATAGCCATACAACACAACCATAATATAAGTCCCATAGCCATACAGCACAACCATAATATAAGTCCCATAGCCATACAACACAACCATAATATAAGACCCATAGCCATACAACACAACCATAATATAAGTCCCATAGCCATACAGCACAACCATAATATAAGTCCCATAGCCATACAACACAACCATAATATAAGACCCATAGCCATACAACACAACCATAATATAAGTCCCATAGCCATACAACACAACCATAATATAAGTCCCATAGCCATACAACACAACCATAATATAAGTCCCATAGCCATACAACACAACCATAATATAAGACCCATAGCCATACAGCACAACCATAATATAAGTCCCATAGCCATACAACACAACCATAATATAAGTCCCATAGCCATACAGCACAACCATAATATAAGTCCCATAGCCATACAGCACAACCATAATATAAGTCCCATAGCCATACAACACAACCATAATATAAGTCCCATAGCCATACAGCACAACCATAATATAAGTCCCATAGCCATACAACACAACCATAATATAAGTCCCATAGCCATACAGCACAACCATAATATAAGTCCCATAGCCATACAACACAACCATAATATAAGTCCCATAGCCATACAGCACAACCATAATATAAGTCCCATAGCCATACAGCACAACCATAATATAAGTCCCATAGCCATACAGCACAACCATAATATAAGTCCCATAGCCATACAGCACAACCATAATATAAGTCCCATAGCCATACAGCACAACCATAATATAAGTCCCATAGCCATACAGCACAACCATAATATAGTCCCATAGCCATACAACACAACCATAATATAAGTCCCATAGCCATACAGCACAACCATAATATAAGTCCCATAGCCATACAGCACAACCATAATATAAGTCCCATAGCCATACAGCACAACCATAATATAAGTCCCATAGCCATACAGCACAACCATAATATAAGTCCCATAGCCATACAACACAACCATAATATAAGTCCCATAGCCATACAGCACAACCATAATATAAGTCCCATAGCCATACAGCACAACCATAATATAAGTCCCATAGCCATACAGCACAACCATAATATAAGTCCCATAGCCATACAGCACAACCATAATATAAGTCCCATAGCCATACAGCACAACCATAATATAAGTCCCATAGCCATACAACACAACCATAATATAAGTCCCATAGCCATACAGCACAACCATAATATAAGTCCCATAGCCATACAACACAACCATAATATAAGTCCCATAGCCATACAGCACAACCATAATATAAGTCCCATAGCCATACAGCACAACCATAATATAAGTCCCATAGCCATACAACACAACCATAATATAAGTCCCATAGCCATACAACACAACCATAATATAAGTCCCAGCCACAACCATAATATAAGACCCATAGCCATACAGCACAACCATAATATTGTCCAGACTTTCACCATAAAATATGTTAAGTCGTGGTTCGTCAACATAGGGTCCGTCCGCATCCGAGGCTGTTCGTTTGTTTTTCTTTGCTTAGGTATTTTTTTTCCGGGTGGGGGTCTCAAGCCCACCGACCCAACCTTTTTAGTCGCCTCTTACGACACACGCAGAAGGCACGTGGGGCATATTCTATTCCCTTACCACCAGGGGTAATTTAATTTAATGTAAACCAATATATTTGTAAGTGTACATGTAAGTTTATGTAATATTAGGTAACTATGTGTGTGTGTGATGTATGTCTAGGAAGGTGGTGTGGTTCTATAATGTTTATTATATTCACAAGTATATCCGTTTTCATGACCTGTATGTTCTGTGTAACTACTGTATATATCTGTAACACACACACACACCTATACATACGCACACACACATACATTCACACAAATACACACACACACACACACACACTGTACATAATTATACAACAAATTTCTCTTCGATTAAGCTAATCAGGTATTCGCTTTATGTGAATCGGGAACAAACCTGTCACAAACGCAACAGTGGAAAACACATTTTTTCATAATAATCGATATATAGTCTCTCTCTCTCTCTCTCTCTCTCTCTCTCTCTCTCTCTCTCTCTCTCTCTCTCTCTCTCTCTCTCTCTCTCTCTCTCTCTCTCTCTCTCTCTCTCTCTCACTCTCTCTCTCTCTCTCTCTCTCTCTCTCTCTCTCTCTCTCTCTCTCTCTCTCTCTCTCTCTCTCTCTCTCTCTCTCTCTCTCTCTCTCTCTCTCTCACAACTACAATGTAACTCGTACATAAAACCACAAGCATTAGCATATCGGTCATATCAGAAATATATTGCCATTTACATTTTGATAGCCTCATCGCATCCATATTATGTAGAAATTAAACACACATTGATGGAAAGTTAACTTTTGGATGAGTGCAAATTATTTATTTATCTTTATATTTAAATATTTATCTATCTACATAGTATATACAGTATATATATATATATATATATATATATATATATATATATATATATATATATATATATATATATATATATTTATATACTGTAAGCAAAGGACGTTCGAGCAAAAATGCCTGGACACACGGAGTTTGAAGAAATTTAAGCCATAGGAAGTGGGAAAGACTGATACTGGGAGAGAGTTCCAGAGCTCAGCAGTTGGATAGAAGAAAGACTGAGAATAACGTTTCACTCTTGGGTTGGATAGTTGCACAGAGTAGGGGTGGGATTGTTTTGCAAGATGGGTACTACATACCTACGTAGAGGAGGTGGTATACAATGGGATTATGGGAGACCTGAGGAACATTGATTATTGTAGTAGCAATATAACAGCGAGAGAGATGCAACATTGCGGCGAAGAGAGATGCAGAGAGTTGGTGAGTGAACGGGAGTTAATGATACGAAAGGCTTTCCTTTCTACTTATATATATATATATATATATATATATATATATATATATATATATATATATATATAGATCTATAATATATATATATATATATATATATATATATATATATATATATATATATATATTGATCTATCTATCTCTTATCATCACTAATAACCCATCCTGTAGGTCATCACAGGAGCAATAATCAACTTTTAAAGTTATCATTATAAAAAACGTCAGAATGTTCAATCTAAAATGATTGGGCTTCATGTTAAGGACTACAAAGGAAAACAAGCAACAACAGGTCATGCGACCCCTCGAGGTTACTTGCCCTCCAAAACACTGTTGTTTCAAGTGTTGCAACAGTATTTCGGAGAGAATGTGGGAAAGATGTGAGAAGGGCTTAGTTCATGGCAGGGGAAATTATATTAAGATCTGTTAGGTCATTGAACAAACACTACTAAAGAAAATATTTATTCAATTACAAATGCAGTCAACCTTGGGTTCAGGGCAAGGTGCTTGTCTAGGCGAACTTTGAAGGAATCAACGGTGTTGCAGTCTATGACATCTCGGGGAAGCTATTCCACAAGTTTACGCCAACTCGATTGAAAAAGAAATTCTTGGATTCGTTAGAGTTTAATTATTTACCTATAATTTTGCAGCCATTTCCCCGTGTAGTTTGATCAGTCAATCGTAAAATATTTATTACAGTTCATGTTGTCGATGCCTTTAATGATCTTGAAAACTTGAATAAGTTCACCTCTCAATGGATATAAACTTAGTTCTTTAAGACGTTCCTTGTATGGTTTGTTCCGAAGACAGGGTATCATCTTGGTAACTCTACGTTGAACTCGTTCCAATTTGTCTATATCTTTTTGATAGTAAGGGCACCAGAACTGAACGCAGTATTCCAAAAGTGGGCGGACTAATGAATTGTAAACGGTGAGGATAATGCCTTTTGATTTATGTTCAAATGATCTACCTATGAAACCTATAATTTTGTTTGCCTTCTTAACCCCTCTTTGGCGGGGCCCAACTTAAGGCGGTCTAGAGAACCAAGGACTATGTGGCGGGGCCCGCCTTAAGTCGGTAGCAATTTTGAGCACATGATTGGTTCCGAGAGAGAGATGAGCGGTGGGAGGAGCGTAGGTTGGCTCTGACCGTTCGGCACGGCTCCCGCGCCGCGACTGCCCTCCCCTCCACACACATCCACACCCATTCCCTCGCTACACAGGGAATTATGTAAGGAAATTACCGTATTTTAGCAATTTTTCCTTCGTGTTGCACGAACGTTGCAAGAGAACGCGTGGTCGTAGAAGGATGGTTCTGATGCCATTGGAAAGCTCAATTAATGCCCTTTCACGAATACATAATTGTTATACGCTCTGGCTCTTGTTTATGCATGAAAAAGAGCACGGAAATAAGCTCGTTTAGGGTAAAACTACCCGCTTGGTGGGTAGAAGAAGTTACCGACCTAGCCGCTCCTTGAGTGTTAACAACTTCAGCACAATGTTGTCTTGGTTTTAAGTTACTAGATATTGTTACTCCTAAATCGGTTTCTCTGTCTACACTCTTTAGCTGGGTGCCATTCATCGAGTAGTCTGCTTTTTCATTGCGGTATCCGATATGAAGTACTTTACACTTATCTTCATTGAAGCACATTTGCCAGATTTTAGCCTATTGTGAAAGCTTGTTTAGATTGCTTTGCATATCTTCAACATGTTCATTTGTCAGTACAGTATTTGCAATTTTTGTGTCATCTGCAAACTTTGAGATTGTACAGGTGAGACCCTCATCTATGTCGTTAATGTAAATTAGGAAAAGGATTGGCCCCAGCACTGATCCTTGAGGTATTCCACTGGTTACTTTGGTCCACGTTGATGCTTCCCCATTAATAATTACTCTTTGTTTCCTTTCACTAAGCCAATTTTCTATCCACTGTAGAACGCCGCCTTGTATTCCATGTGCTTTTAATTTCATCACTAACCGTCTGTGTGGAACTCTATCAAAGGCTCTCTGGAAGTCTAAGTATATAATATCTACAGCTTTGCTTTCGTCATATAGATTTAGGATGTCATGGAAGAAGTCTAAAAGGTTTGTTAAGCAGGAATGTTTTTTTGTGAAAACCATGTTGTGTGTCTTTTAGTATATTATTTTCCTCCAAGTGATCAACGAGTCTGTTTCTTATTATTGTCTCTAGTATTTTGCATACTACTGAGGTCAAGCTGATTGGACGATAATTGCCAGGCAAAGATTTGCTACCTTTATAAAAAATTGGTGTTACGTTCTCAGCTTCCATTCATCAGGTAATTTGCCGTTTCCAAGGATTTGTTGAAGATCAGCGTCAGGGCTTTGGAGAGCTCGCATTTAGCTTCTTTAAGAACTCTAGGAGAAATCGTATCGGGTTAGAGAGACAGTTTGGGTAAATACTCCCAAACATCCTCTTTGCTACCACAGTTCTTTCCTAAGCTACATTAGATTATTTAGTAATAGCCAGAATGAAAGGAAGATGTATTGATAGATATATAGATAATTAATTAATTAAGATATATATACGAGATAATCAGATAGATAATTTGATAAACTTTGTATCTCTCTCTCTTTCTCTTTTTTTTTTCTCTCTCTCTCTCTCTCTCATATATATATATATATATATATATATATATATACATATATACATATACATATATATATATATATATATATACTGTACATACATATATATATATATACAGTATATATATATATATATATATATATATATAATAACCTATATATATATATATATATATATAAATATATAACTATATATATATATATATATATATATATATATATATATATATACCGGTATATATATATATACAGTATATATTTAGACTAGACAACACCTTATGAACCAATCACAACTTAATATTGAAACACAACTCAAGCCGGTATCACACAAGAGCTTTTATAGTCAACATTCGATGATCAAAAATGTTCTGACATTTCTGGAATATTTTACACTGGTATCGGAAATTAGACTGTTGATAGGTGAATTTAGGTGACCAAAATATTCTAAATGTTGACCTCATAAGCTGCCAGACCAGTTTTAAGGATAAATGTTGAGTGAAAAAGCGCTCGTGTGATACCGGCTTAATACAACACTGATCACAACAACAACTTTCACTCCTTGGTGACGGAACTTGCAGAGAAAGGTGAGGCGAAGAGAGGAGAGGAGAGGGGGGGGGGGGAGGAGAGGGGAGAGCAGAGGAGAGGAGAGGGGAGGGGATAGGATAGGAGAGGAAAGGTAAGGAGAGAGTAAAGGTAAGGGGAGAGGAAAGGTAAGGGGAGAGGAAAGGTAAGGAGAGAGGAAAGGTAAGGAGAGAGGAAAGGTAAGGAGAGAGGAAAGGGAAGGAGAGAGGAAAGGTAAGGGGAGAGGAAAGGTAAGGAGAGAGGAAAGGTAAGGGGAGAGGAAAGGTAAGGAGAGAGGAAAGGTAAGGGGAGAGGAAAGGTAAGGAGAGAGGAAAGGGAAGGAGAGAGGAAAGGTAAGGAGAGAGGAAATGGAAGGAGAGAGGGAAAGGGAAGGGGAGAGGATAGGTAAGGAGAGAGGAAAGGGAAGAGAGAGGAAAGGAAGGAGAGAGAAAAGGGAAGGAGAGAGAAAAAGGTAAGGGGAGAGGAAAGGGAAGGAGAGAGGAAAGGGAAGGATAGAGGAAAGGTAAGGAGAGAGGAAAGGTAGGGGGAGAGGAAAGGGAAGGAGAGAGGAAAGGTAAGGGGAGAGGATAGGGAAGGAGAGAGGAAAGGTAAGGAGAGAGGAAAGGTAAGGAGAGAGGAAAGGTAAGGAGAGAGGAAAGGTAAGGAGAGAGGAAAGGGAAGGAGAGAGGAAAGGGAAGGAGAGAGGAAAGGTAAGGAGAGAGGAAAGGGAAGGAGAGAGGAAAGGGAAGGAGAGAGGAAAGGTAAGGAGAGAGGAAAGGGAAGGGGAGAGGAAAGGTAAGGGGAGAGGAGATGGGAAGATGAGAGGAAAGGAAAGGGGAGAGGAGATGGGAAAAAGAGAGAAGAGGGGAGGGGAGGGGTGAAGAGATGGAGAGGAAAAAGGGAGGTGGTAGGAGGGGAGAGGAGAGGAAATGTACACAGATAAAAGTATAGTAGTTGGTATGGACTATGGAGGTATATTATACATCCGGCTATAATACTACAACTGGTAATATGTGTTACTGGTACTCTACGGTAACAACAACAACAACACATACACACACACACACATGCACTCTACGGTAACACACACACACACCCTACGGTAACACACACACAGATACACGTATACACATACATACACTCACACATACATATTTACTCACACAGACGGAGACACACAAACACACACACACACATATTGTACACTCTACTGTAACACACATACATATTATACACTCACACATACATATTTACTCACACACACATACACACACACATACACGTTCTCTGTATCTTGGTAAATTAATGTTATCCTTATCTATTCCTGTCGTTCATCAGTTGTGTATTTTGTTAGCGCTTTCAGATCTATTTAATTGTATCTTGTCTTTATAAAACTTGATTACACACGAGCTCTCTCTCTCTCTCCCTCCCTCCCTCTCTCTCTCTCTCTCTCTCTCTCTCTCTCTCTCTCTCTCTCTCTCTCTCTCTCTCTCTCTCTCTCTCTCTCTCTCTCTCTCCCTTCCTTCCTCTCTCTCTCTCTCTCTCTCTCTCTCTCTCTCTCTCTCTCTCTCTCTCTCTCTCTCTCTCTCTCTCTCTCTCTCTCTCTCTCTCTCTCTCTCTCTCTCTCTCACACACAAACTATTGTTGTTGTGAACTAAACCGCTTATGTTCGGGTGGCTGTTAGTGTTGTGATTCATAACCTTCCATGATTAGTATTAGTAGGTGGGAGGGAGGGTAGGAGAGAGAAAGTGGAGGGGGGAGAGGGTAGGAAGGAGAGGGGGGAGAGGAAAGTGGAGATGGGGTTAGGAAGAAAGGAGGGGAGCTGGGAGGGAAAGTGGGGGTGGGGGGGAGGGAAAAATGAAGGGTGAGGGTGAAGGAGCAAGGAAGGAAAGGGGTTATGGAAGGGTATTTGTAGTGGAGGGGAGAGGAGGGGGGGGGGGGGTCAGTAACATTGAAGGGGTTAAGGGGGAGTATTTGTAGGGGAGGGGGGGTAAGACAGATTTAAGGGGGGGTCAGTAACATGAAGGGGTTATGGGGGGAGTATTTGTAGGGGAGGGAGGGGGGGGGGGGGTAAGACAGATGTAAGGGGGGTCAGTAACATTGAAGGGGTTATGGGGGTTATTTGTAGGGGAGGGGGGGGGGGTATAAGACAGATGTAAGGGGGGTCAGTAACATTGAAGGGGTTATGGGGGAGTATTTGTAGGGGAGGGAGGGGGGGGGAGAAAGACAGATGTAAGGGGGGGTCAGTAACATTGAAGGGTTATGGGGGTTATTTGTAGGGGAGGGAGGGGGGTAAGACAGATGTAAGGGGGGGATCAGTAACATTGAAGGGGTTATGGGGGTTATTTGTAGGGGAGGGGGGGGGGGGGTAAGACAGATGTAAGGGGGGGTCAGTAACATTGAAGGGGTTATGGGGGGTTATTTGTAGGGGAGGGGGGGGGGGGTAAGACAGATGTAAGGGGGGGTCAGTAACATTGAAGGGGTTATGGGGGTTATTTGTAGGGGAGGGAGGGGGGTAAGACAGATGTAAGGGGGGGGGATCAGTAACATTGAAGGGGTTATGGGGGTTATTTGTAGGGGAGGGGGGGGGGGTAAGACAGATGTAAGGGGGGATCAGTAACATTGAAGGGGTTATGGGGGTTATTTGTAGGGGAGGGGGGGGGTAAGACAGATGTAAGGGGGGGTCAGTAACATTGAAGGGGTTATGGGGGTTATTTGTAGGGGAGGGGGGGGTAAGACAGATGTAAGGGGGGTCAGTAACATTGAAGGGGTTATGGGGGAGTATTTGTAGGAGAGGGGAAAGGGGGGGGGGGGGGGCGGTAACGGGTAAGACATGTAAAGAGGGATGGACAGAAACTATTAACCCATTCTGTACCGGAGATGTATTATAATCATATTCTGGCTACTAATAGACAATTCTATTCGGTTTGTTAAGGGCCTCTAGCAGTCAATAGGCTTTGAACTATCTCGCTTAACCCATTTTATTACCACAGATCCTTCTTTAACTGTACAAAATCGTCTAATTATGGCTAGAATAACATTACAAAGGCATCGCCGGTACAAAAGGTGTTAAGGACAATGATAATTATAGTCGGTCTATTTCCAGCTGATGTTTTTTTTTTTTTTTTACTACTCCCTCTCGGGCATAGGCTGAAAGCCTGCACATTCACCGCTCAACACCTCAACACGGTGAAGCCCGTGAGGTCTTGTTCCAGCCTAGGAAGTGAGACAAGTGAAGCACGAGCTACAACCAGCCCTCGCAGATGCGCGGCTCTTGGTTGCCCACTCTGGCTAGAAGCAGTCCCAATTCTGAGGCTGCTTCGCCTTTATGCTTCACTGTATCATCTCCTAGACTCGGACCCTCACTCTCAGAACGCCACCTAATGAACAATTAACTCACTAGGCATTGCCCCCTTTAGCATATTTTGAATATGGGAATATTCATACACTGCTATTTAATCAGGGAACAATGAGGGTATTTTACAGTGGGCTTTGTGGTAAATTGAATCCCTTTAGCTGTTGATTGCTCTATACTTAAGGGGAGTCACCTGCTTGTTGTCTCTTTCTCTCCTTTTCTCTCTTTCTCTGGCTTTTATCCATTCGGCTCCATTCAGCCTACTGTTTTAAGACTTTTATCCCCATCCAGGTGTCGATTTCTTCCTGGCGAGTGTTAGCGAGCCATCATTGTATGGAGAAATCTGGCTTCGCCGGAGAAATGTTTCTATCGAAAAATTTACAAGTTTAGCTTGCTGTAAAAAAAAAAATATATATATATATATATAACACCTGGATGGGGGTAAGCGTCTTAAAACAGTAGGCTGAATGGGGCCGAATGGATACAAGCCAAAGAGAGAGGGAGAGAGAGAGAAAAACAAGCGAGGTGGACCCCCTTAATACACACACATGAAACTACTACGGTCTCTGCATCATCTCCTGGCCCAGTGTTCATAATCACCAACACAACTCGCTACATAATCTTCGTAATAGCCAAGTAATTAAGGGGACACTGACTGCTTTTTTGGCCTATAAATTCATTCATTCGCTAGATTTCCCTCAAATTTAGAAAAACATCCCCTAGACCCCCCTCAAGATAAATTTGTACATTTTTCAATAGAAAAATATTCCGACCGAAGGCCGGTTCCTCCTACAATTACATGCTCGCTATCGCTCGCCAGGAAAAAATCGACACCTAAATGGCACGATAGGTCTTAAAATGTATAACGAAATGGGACAAAAGGTCTTAAGATCGCCAAACAAATGGGCCGAACATCTACAAATCTCAAAACAAATGGGACTAAACACAAGGGTGAAAGGGGACCAGAAAAACGACCGTCTCTCCTTAATACACACATATGAAACTACGATCTCTGCATCAGCAACATAACGACCGTCTCTCCTTAATACACACATCTGAAACTACGGTCTCTGCATCAGCAACATAACGACCGTCTCTCCTTAATACACACATATGAAACTACGATCTCTGCATCAGCAACATAACGACCGTCTCTCCTTAATACACACATCTGAAACTACGGTCTCTGCATCAGCAACATAACGACCGTCTCTCCTTAATACACACATATGAAACTACGATCTCTGCATCAGCAACATAACGACCGTCTCTCCTTAATACACACATATGAAACTACGATCTCTGCATCAGCAACATAACGACCGTCTCTCCTTAATACACACATATGAAACTACGATCTCTGCATCAGCAACATAACGACCGTCTCTCCTTAATACACACATCTGAAACTACGGTCTCTGCATCAGCAACATAACGACCGTCTCTCCTTAATACACACATCTGAAACTACGGTCTCTGCATCAGCAACATAACGACCGTCTCTCCTTAATACACACATATGAAACTACGATCTCTGCATCAGCAACATAACGACCGTCTCTCCTTAATACACACATATGAAACTACGATCTCTGCATCAGCAACATAACGACCGTCTCTCCTTAATACACACATCTGAAACTACGATCTCTGCATCAGCAACATAACGACCGTCTCTCCTTAATACACACATCTGAAACTACGGTCTCTGCATCAGCAACATAACGACCGTCTCTCCTTAATACACACATATGAAACTACGATCTCTGCATCAGCAACATAACGACCGTCTCTCCTTAATACACGCATATGAAACTACGATCTCTGCATCAGCAACATAACGACCGTCTCTCCTTAATACACACATATGAAACTACGGTCTCTGCTTCAGCAACATAACGACCGTCTCTCCTTAATACACACATATGAAACTACGGTCTCTGCTTCAGCAACATAACGACCGTCTCTCCTTAATACACACATCTGAAACTACGGTCTCTGCTTCAGCAACATAACGACCGTCTCTCCTTAATACACACATATGAAACTACGGTCTCTGCTTCAGCAACATAACGACCGTCTCTCCTTAATACACACATATGAAACTACGGTCTCTGCATCACCAACATAACGACCGTCTCTCCTTAATACACACATATGAAACTACGGTCTCTGCATCACCAACATAACGACCGTCTCTCCTTAATACACACATATGAAACTACGGTCTCTGCATCACCAACATAACGACCGTCTCTCCTTAATACACACATATGAAACTACGGTCTCTGCATCACCAACATAATTCGCTACACAATCTTCGTAACAGCCACGCAAGTAATTAAGATGAAGACATGCCAATTTACCATCTTCTGGGAAAAAAAATAAGACTATATTCTGTTTATACCAGTCATAACAGACATTTGCACTGTCAAGGCAGCTCAGACGGTATTGTGCAGCATAATTTACTGGTTCGGCTCAATGGTTTAGGGAAGGGGTTTAGTTTGCTCTCTAAACGTCAGATCAAACTAAAAAAAACACCCACAAGACCCCCCTTCGATATAAATTTGTACATTTGTCGGTAGAAAAATGTCCTGGCCGAAGGCCGATTCCTTTACAAATACTGGCTCGCTATCGCTCGCCAGGAAAAACATCGACACCTAAATGGCACGAAAGGTCTTAATATTGGCATAGGAATGGGGCAAAAGGTCTGAAAATCGCCAAACTAATGGGGCGAATGTCTTGAAATCTCATCACTAATAGGGCTAAACATGAGGGAGGAGGAGGACTCGACAAACCAACTGCCTCCCCTTAATAGCTCGTAGTTACCGTAGCAGTTTGGGAGTGTAATAATTGTCCTGTTATATCTAATGTGTGTTAATTACTACAGATAATAACGGCTGTTAAGGGGGGTGACCTGCTTTTTTGCTCTCCTGTTCTCTCTTTATCTGGCTTGTATCCATTCGGCCCCATTCAGCCTAGTATCATTTTTTTACTGATGAGCGGTAGCGAGCTAGCATATGTTTTAAATATTTTTGACAGCAGACTAAATTTGTACATTTTTCGATAGAAAAATGTTTCCGGCGAAGCCGGAAGGAAGGAATCGACACCTACATGGGGATAAACGTCCTAAAATAGTTGGCTGAATGGGGCCGAATGGATACAATCCAGAGAAAGAGAGAAAAGGAGAGAAATATAAAAAAGCAGGTCACCTCCCTTAAGGGGAGATGGTCGTTTTTCTGGTCCCCTTTCTCCCTCGTGCTTAGTCCCATTAGTTTTGAGATTTTTAGACGTTCGGCCCAATTGTTTGGCGATTTTAAGACCTTTCGTCCCATTTCGTTATAAATGTTAAGACCTATCGTGCCATTTAGGGGCCGAATGGATACAAGCCAAAGAGAGAGGGAGAGAAAGAGAACAAAAGCGAGTTGAGCACCCTTAAAGCCACGTCATCGGTACAGAAGGGGTTAAGGCTGTGTAACACCAACTGGTTAAGGGAACCCACCTCGCTTTTTTGCTCTTTCTCTCCCTCTCTCTTTGGCTTGTATCCATTCGGCCCCATTCAGCCTACTGTATTAAGAAGTTTACCCCCATCCAGGTGTCAATATTTTCCTGGCGAGCGGTAGCGAGCCAGCATATATATATATATATATATATATATATATATATATATATATATATATATATATATATTTGTTTTGACAGCAAGCTAAATATTTAAATTTTTCGATAGAATAATGTCTCTGGAGAAGCCGGATTTCTCCATACAATGCTGGCTCGCTATCGCTTTCCAGGAAGAAATCGTCACCTGGATGGGGATAAACGTCTTAAAACAGTTGTCTGAATGGGGCCGAATGGATACAAGCCAGGAAAAGAGAGAAAAGGAGTGAAAGATAAAAAAAAAAAAAAAAAAAAAAAAAACGATAACCCCCCTTAACCCGTTCTGCACCGGTGGTAGTAAAAAGGGTTAAGTGAGATAGTTCGAAGCCTTGTAATTACTGGAGGCCCTTTTTAAACTGCATAAAGTCGTCTAATGGTAACCAGATTATTAAAAGAACGTCACTGGTACTGAACGGGTTAAGGGGGGTGACTTGCTTTTTTATCTTTATTGGTTGTATCCATTGGGCCCCGTTCATCCTACTGTTTTAAGACATTTATCCCCATCCAGGTGTCGATTTGTTTCTGGCAAGCGATAGCGAGCCAGCATTTTATGGAGAAATCCGGCTTTGCCCTTCATATTTCTATAGACAAATGTATCCAGCTGTCTAACTAATGTATCCAGCTGTCTAACTAAGGTATCCAGCTGTCTAACTAATGTATCCAGCTGTCTAACTAATGTATCCAGCTGTCTAACTAATGTATCCAGCTGTCTAACTAATGTATCCAGCTGTCTAACTAATGTATCCAGCTGTCTAACTAATGTATCCAGCTGTCTAACTAATGTATCCAGCTGTCTAACTAATGTATCCAGCTGTCTAACTAATGTATCCAGCTGTCTAACAAATGTATCCAGCTGTCTAACAAATGTATCCAGCTGTCTAACAAATGTATCCAGCTGTCTAACAAATGTATCCAGCTGTCTAACTAATGTATCCAGCTGTCTAACTAATGTATCCAGCTGTCTAACTAATGTATCCAGCTGTCTAACTAATGTATCCAGCTGTCTAACTAATGTATCCAGCTGTCTAACTAATGTATCCAGCTGTCTAACTAATGTATCCAGCTGTCTAACTAATTATCCGAAATATGGTGGCTCGCTATCGCTCGCCAGATATAAATTGTCACATGGATGAGGATAAACGTCTTAAGAAAGTAGGTTGAATGGGGCCGAATGGATACAACCCAGAGAGAGAGAGACAAAAAAGCAGGTCACCCCCCTTAACTCACGTAAATCCGTGAAGGGGGTACTACTCGCTTTTTGTGGACCCCCTTCTCCCTCATTTTTAGCATATTAGTTTTGAGGTTTTAAGACGTTCGTTCCATTAGTTTGGCGATTTAGAGACCTTTCGCCTCATTTTGTTGTCAATATTAAAACCTTTCCTGTCTATTTTTTTCTGGCGAGCGATAGCGAGCCTCTAACGTTAGAAGGAACCGGTCAAATATTTCTATCGAAAAATGTAGAAATTTATCTTGAAAGGGGGGTCTAGGGGGTGTTTAGGGGTCTAGGGGGTGTTTAGGGGTCTAGGGGGTGTTTTTCTAAGCTTGATGGAGGTTTAGCGAGGACACGTCGTTTTAAGTTAATTCTAGCTATATTTAGACCATTTTGTGCCATTTTAGAAGGGTCTGTGGTAGTACCAATGATTAAGTGAGATAGTTCGAAGCCTGTTAGTTTGCTGAGGTCCTTCCTAAACTACATAAATTCGTCTAATAGTAGCCAGCATAAATTTAACAAGACATCACCGGCACAGAAAGGGTTAATATTATCCTTGAATATTTTGAAGGTTGTGTTTTAATTATATGGTTGACAATATAGGTGGGTTATTAGCACACATACATATACATACATACATACATACATACATACATACACACATACATACACATATACATACATACACACATACTGTACATACACACGTACAATAGGTGTGGTATGGAGGAGTTTTTGGAAGGTCTTAGTGTATTATATTAACACATACATACACACACACACACACACACACACGCACGCACACACACACACACACACACACAACTTCCGTAATACATTATTATGGAAGCGGCAGGTAATTAAGCGGCAGGTAATTAAGGGATGATAATATAATTATCTATAAGTGTGAATCAATTATGTATGTGTTATCCCAGAACAAATATTAGTAATGCCTTCAGTGATAACTTGTGGTACAATACTTCTATATTATGAAATGGTTGAGTATGAGTGTGTGTGTGTGTGTGTGTGGGAGCGCATGCGCGGATACAAACAAACACTCCTTACCGCTCTTATATTTGTGCGAATTCCTCTGAAAATATAGAGGCTACGCTATTGCCAGTGAAACTCGTTGTGTATAAACGTTCCCAGCACAGTGTGAGGCCGACAGGAAGATAATGGACAGAGTTGTTATTGAAAAATAAGTGATAACAATACTGACAACATTCTGCCCTCTCGTCCGGACAATGCCTTCTATTGGGCGAATCTACCATACTCCATAACAGTAATTACCAACACTTGTTTAATCGTCATATTATAGTGAATAAAGTGTGTTTAATTGTGACAATTTATTGAAATACAAGTGAAAAGTAAGGAGGTAAATTGTCTAGAAACAACACTAGATAACAATCTTAATAGAAATTAATGACACTATACACCTTTACCAGTTACCTCATGTGCATAAGTGGGAAAATATTACCGAAACTACCACTAATTCTCCCATGGTTTTGATTTTTGATTTTAGGTGGTTTGCATCATTATACAGTAGTTGAAATTAGTTACAATCCCCGGATTGTTTTTATTTCTCCCATTATCCAAAGATCTTAAAACACCCAGATGTAAGTCATGTTCAGAGTAAATATACAATTTGTTTTGCCTATGGATACAGGATGGGTTGAGGGGGGGGGGGGGGCTTCCCCCCCCCCTCACCCCTCCATGACTTGTTGAAATCAGCATCTATTTTAACAGAAAGCAGTGGCGGATCCAGCTCAGGCTTAAGGGGGGGGGGCTGATATACATGAGGGGCGCCATAATTCACACAATATTCTTTATATGTATTGTATTTCAGATAAAATGCAGTATACATCAGATGTAAGGGCGAAATTTTGGTCACTAAGGGGGCAGGGGGGCGGCCCCCCCCCCCCTGCCCCCCCCCCCTGGATCCGCCACTGACAGAAAGGCTTAACCCTTAACTGTCGGCGCGCAACTTATGTCGTGTGAAATAAATTTGGACTATGTGGCGGTTCACAACTTATGTCGTGCGCCATTTTCAGCACGTAATGTTGCTGAGAGAGAGAGAGCTGAGCGGTGTGAGGAGCCTAGCAACTGTATGACCGTCCCCCACCACCGCGGTGGACCAACTGAACTGAATCCCACCCTTCCCTCCCCTCTCACACTCACTACACAGGGAATTATGTAGGGAAATTACCTAATTACAGGGTTTTTGCACTGGTGTAGCACGATCGTTGCAAGAGAACCAGTGGTCGTACAAGGATGGTTCGGGTGTCATTGGAAAGCTCTGTTTACGCCCTTTCAGGGATAGATACTTGTTTTACGCTCTGGGTCTTATTTAGGCATGAAAATGATCACTTAAACAACCCTATTTAGGGTTAAAAAAAAACGCTGGGCGCTACGGTCAAATAGACCACCTAGCCCGCTAAATAAGGGTTAATAAGAGTTTCACTGCCGTCAATAGGGAGAATTATAGAGATTTTTTTAGTTTTTACAGTACTTTATATAGTGCACATAAAATGTATCTCCGGAGATTGAAACACATTTTAATATGATCTTTGCAACATCCTTATTCTATAATAGCCTCCAAATATTGAGAAATAAGTAGTGGTAGTTTCGGTAATAAGTACCCATAAGTGTAAATAGTACTTAAGTGTGTGACATTTGTAACAATACTTTGGAAAAAATGACTAGCAGAACAGCTCTACCCCCACCTGGTGTTAACTGTAAAACCTGCACCAAAGACTGTGTCATAGAGTGCATTAAGTGTGAAAAGTGTAGTAAAAGTGTCCACAGCCTTTTTTTTTTTTCTTTTTTTTCTTTCTTTTTTATATTCCAACTTACTTCCTCTCGGGCATAGGCTGAGAGCCTTAACATTCACCGCTTTACAATGAACAGTGAAGCCCGTGAGGTCTTGTTCCAGTCTAGGGAGTGAGACATGTGAAGCACGTAGAGTACAACGAGCACCTGCCATCTTGCCTTCACATGAGGCACGGTGCTCACTCATGGCCCGAAACGACCCCATCTCTGAAGCCATCTCGTTCCCGTGCTTCAATGTCTCATCCCCTACACTCGGACTCTCACACTTACACACACACAACGCCACCTGTTGAGCAGATAACTCACCAGGCATTGCACCCCTATAGCATATTTTGAATATGGGAATATTCATACACTGCTATTTAATCAGGGAACAATGAGGGTATTTTATTGACGTTTCGGTGGGCTTGTGGTAATGCACTGATACTAGGTACAGCACAAATTCCATCCCAATAATATCTTCATACCTGCTCACATCTTCCAGTATACTACTTGGTCCACTACTTCAACTCAAGAAGTCAGTATATTTGTGAGGGCTGTGTTAAAGATAAATTAGGAGATGATAAAAATGATGAGCAACATACATGGGTTACTGGACTGCTGGAACGAGACAATGCTCCGCCTCCACAGAGTTTTGACCCGGGAAAACAAATCTCCTCGGGGGGGAATCTCCATCTACAAGCAAATCTCCCAAGAAGGAACCACCACAGAACCAAAATTCTCTATCCTTAGATAACAGTAGGAAAGCGGCAGTAGAGGAGATATTGGAAGAAAGACCAGCACCAGTATGCCGCTTCTACCAGGGCATCATTTTCCGAGGATGCCGTACTGGTCGTCATGGAAAAGAATGCAATTATGAACATCCAAAAGTATGTTGGCGCTACCTGAACCATGGACCAAATAAAGCTAAGGGATGCAGTTTGGGCAAAAGGTGTTCCAGGTTCCATCCATTGCTATGCAGAAAGGCTGTCTCTACTGGGGAGTGTCATAATAATGATTGTAAATTCAACCACCTAAAAGGTACCAATCATTCGAAAACTCTTACTCCAAAGAATAATACCGGTGCTAATAAGGACACTTATCGTGCAAACAGTGAAATATATGCTACAGAAGCCATTGTTCCACCTCAGCCTCCAGACACCTCATTCTGGAGGACCCAACCTACTACTGGCCACAATAATGGTAGCCCACTCTCCCAGGGGAGTAATGAAGGCCACAACTATAACAACAACAATAACAATGTCTTTTTTTAGGCATACAGAAAAATATGCAGCAACTACAAACTCAGATGCTCCAATTTGCTAAAATGATGCAAATACACATGGTTTGGTCACCACTGCAAGGGTCACCGACAGTGCCTTACCACAACATGGCACATCAAGCCCAGCCTTGCATGATGAAGTAGGCTCACTTGGGGAGCAATTAACCCTCATTGTGGGAAACATAGAGGGATTGCTCCCAAGAAAGTTCAGCCAGAAAGTGCATATGCTGTCTGAACTTGCGACTAAAGACAATGCACTAGCAGTTTGTCTCACTGAGTCTCACCTACTGTAAATGACACAATTAGAGTCTTAGAAGTCCAAATGGAAAATCTTCTACCTTTCAGAGTTGACCGACTAGATAGAAAAAAAGGAGGTGTTATAACTTATGTGTTGGAGGAGTTTGCCACCCTTACTAAAGTGCTCCTGGGAGAGTCAAACTCCTTTGTGGAGGTACTAGCCCTTCACATTACATCCTTAAAACCTGGTCCTTGTAAACCTCTACCGGCCACCTGCTTGTGAGACACAACACTTCAGGCCCATCATAACAAAATTAAATGATATACTTGAAAATCTCCAAAACCCAATGCCAGAAGTAGTGTGGTTGGAGATTTTAATTTACCACATGTGTTCTGGCCAGAAATGAGAACAATGCACGGTGGGACTGAACAAGACAGAGTCCAGACAGAGCTGCTTTTTAACTTTGCTGAGCAGTGGTGCCTTAACCAGGTCATTGATTCACCAACAAGAGGTAACAAAAATTTCGACCTCGTATTTACAAACAATGATGAACTTGTCCATGAGGAGGTAGTAGAGCAGACAATCCTTTCTGACCACAACCTGATTAAGATTACCTCCAACATTAGAAGAATTAGGTCCTCTCAAGTCATGGAATCAACTGCAAAGTCAGAAATCAATTTTGGAGACCTGAATTTCTTCAACAACAAAGTTGAATGGTCCAGTACTAAGTGTGAGCTGGGTGAAGTTGATTGGCAGACTGAAATTAAAAGTGCTTCAGTTGATGAAAAGTACAACACAATCATCTCAACTACCCTCAAGATTTAAAAAAAGTATACTCCTCTCCGGAAGGCCTGCTACAAAGCAACCCTACCACGTGAGAGGAAAGCAATCATGAGGAAAAGGAGCAAACTAAACTCCAGAATAAAAACCTGTAACAACCATCATCACAGAAGAAGCATGCAGGATAAGGTGAAATGACTGGAGGAACAACTGAGGGAGCCCCATAGGAATGAAAGAGCCAAAGATGAGAAATATGCTGTTGAAGCCATTTGGACAATTATATTTCTTCAAGTATGTTAAGAAACGAGCCAAAGTGAAAGCAAGTATTGGTCCTCTCGTCGCCACAGATGGAGAAGTCATCAGCAATCCACAAGAGATCTGCGAGACACTGAGAGGTCAATACGAAAAAGTATTTAGTCAGCCAAAATAGGTGAACAGAATCAGTGACTCAGATCTTTTCTTCAATTCTATTGGGCAGCCACCTCAACTGGAGGACATCTACTATCAACCAAGTGATATTACTGAAGCAATCGGGAGCCAAACCGTCACAACCATCCCCTGCCCCCTCCCTGGGGGCACGGGTCCTTGGAGCGGCTTCGGTCGCGCCGGGAATTTCCACACCTCTCACACCACACACACACATCACACAGTTTTTCCTACACCGAGAAATGACTCCGGCTGTCATTTCTCAAAGACTTCTTCTAGCCGGAGACATTGAGAGCAACCCAGGACCCACGTACACATACATATGTCCAACTTGCTCAAAACCCATCACTTCGAGTCGCCATACTAAGGCTTCAGTTCTCTGCAATTCATGCGGGAACTGGACCCACTTCACCTGCACAACACTTGCCTCCAAGAAACACTACACAAACACCTGGACCTGTTCCTCATGCCCCTCCCTCTCCCAGTCAAATCCCTCACCTAAAACCCGTCCACCTCTCCTCCCCAACCCACCTAACCTTCCCATATCATCCACTCCCCCCCCCCTAAAACCCATCCACCTCTCCTCCCTAACCCACCTAACCTTCTCATACCATCCACATCCTCAACTCAACACACCACACCCCATCCTAATCCATTCCAACCCCCATCTCCTGCTCCCCAATCCCCACCCCCACCTCACCCATCCCAACCCCCACCCCCACCCAATCCTCGTGCAGCAGCACCCAACATACATCATGCACATAACATTAACATTCTTCAACTGAACATAGATGGCATCAACACAAAGAAACACGAACTCTCACACTTCATCAAACAACACAACATACACATTGCCATCTTACAAGAAACAAAACTCCGCACAACACAAAAAACACCCACATTTCATAATTTCACCACCATCAGACAAGACCGGGCTGTCGGCGGGGGCGGTGGACTCATCACCCTGGTACACAAAGAAATATCATACATAGTAACCAGTGTACAAACCAAATCCCTCCTCCCCCCAAATGATAACACAACAGAAATACAGTCAATTAAAATACGCACTGGCAACAACTCCAACATAACCATCATAAACACATACATCCCTCCCCAAACATCCCCTACAGTACCAAATGAATACAGACCACACTTACAACACATCACAAACACCCCACACACCCCACACATCATCCTGGGTGGTGACTTCAACGCCAAGACGTCGGCCTGGTTTGTCAACAACCCCGACACAGACAGAGGGCTGGTACTACAAAACCAAACCGATAACCTCATCATCCTTAACGACATCCATCAACATACCCATATTCCTCACCAAGCCCTCTATAACCCATCATATCCAGACATCACCTTTTGCTCCCCAGAACTCGCCCCCACAACATCCTGGAGGGTGGTCAGAACCTTAGGCTCTGACCACCTCCCGATCATTATCACCACCAAAACCAGACTCACCGCAGCTAGCCACAAACACACATACACCAATTATAAAAGAGCTAACTGGGAAGCATTCACAAATGAGACAGAACAACACTTCACAACTCTAAACAGTACACCCATCACTAACATCAACAATGCTGTATACATACTCAATAAAACTATCCAAAACACTGACAAGAAACACATTCCAAGAGATAACAGAAAAGACACAACCCCAACTTCACACCAGAAATTCAAAACCTCATCAGACACGCGACATACTGAAACACTCCCCAGCACCCCACACACAAGACATCACACAACAAATTCAAGCACTCAACACCCAAACTAACAACAAAATACAAGAACAACAAAAACTAAATTGGAATAACTTCCTACACACACTTGATCACAAAACAAACTCCAAAAAACTCTACAAAACACTAAGCAGCATCACACTTTCCAACAGCAACACAACACAATCACATGCTGCAATCACAACAACAGACTCTACTCCTTCATGTAAACATCAAGCAAACCCTCTCATCAATCACTTTTCACATGTCAACCACTTAAAACCTCACAAAGACGACCGACGTGTCATCCGACGTAAGAGACAATTCCCCACAGACCCTGACTATACACCCTTCACCAATCACCAGACAAAGCATATCATCAACAATCTCAAGCACTCACCCGCCTGTGGCCTAGAGAACATAAGCAACATACACCTCAGACACCTGGGACCACAAGGCATACAAGCACTCACTAACATATCAAACTACAGCTATTCACACAACACAATACCAGACATTTGGAAGCATGGTATCATCATCACATTCCCCAAACCCAACAAAGACCCCACGCTACCCTCCTCGCACCGCCCCATCACACTCCTTTGCTCCCCCTCCAAAGTCATGGAACGCCTAGTATTACAACTAATTACACCTGACCTACCCCTAGCTCCAACACAACATGGCTTTAGGCCACTGCACTCCACAAACACTCTTCTCACAGACCTTATACAAAGAGCTTTCGACGGCATCAACTCAGCTAGACCACCACACAGATCACTATTAGCCACACTCGACATTAGTAAAGCCTTCGATGCCATCCCCCGCCACAACCTAACAAACAAAATCTACAACACAAACATGCACAACAACACAAAAAGGTGGCTGGCCAACTTCCTAGCAGGCAGATGTGCACACGTATCTTTTGCCGGTCAGTCATCTAAAATCAGAAACTTTCCAAACGGAGTCCCACAAGGATCCGTCCTATCGCCCGCACTCATCAATCTGTACATGCACGATATAACTACACCCAATACGCCCCAAATAAACTTAGCCTCCTATGCAGATGACATAACACTCACATGCACACACCATGACCCAAAAAGAGCAACAGATCTCCTTCAACCCTATCTCAACACAATACATGGCTGGTGCACTACAAACAGACTTAATCTAACCCCAGCCAAATCCACCGCAACCCTGCTCACAAGCTGGACAGGAGAACACGAATACATCCCTCAACTCACCATAAACAACACACCCCTAACACATACACACACACCCAAAATCCTAGGAGTAACATATGATACTCATATGACATTCAAACAGCACACCACAAACATTAAAAAGAAACTGACACCCAGACTTAACGCCCTCAGGTCACTTGCTCACACAAAATTTGGACACAACAAAGAAACTACCACCACAGTACATAAACAATACATAAGATCAGTGATGGAATACGCAAGCCCAGCCTGGGCTTCTAACCTAGCTGAAACACATCATAAGACCTTACAGACTATTCAAAACAAAGCCCTGAAGATCATTACAGGCTGCACAGCTACTGCACCCACAGATCACCTACATCAAGAAACCAAAAATCCTCAAAGTCAAAGACCATCTGGACATGAGAGGCACTCAATTCCTGGCAGCAGCCTCCACGAACCAAGACCACCCACTAAACTACATGGCAACACACCCACAGACACCAAGAAATATCAAAACAACACCCAGCACACGGTACCACACACAATTATTGTCCTCTCTCCCTCCCTGCCCACCCCGAACCAACTTCCAGAAGCACATCCATACTCATATCTCTCACCGATCCATCCACTCACTCACAGACAACACGCAGCTGCATGCACGACCTCCCAAAATCCATCCTTCCGAATCCTCCCTTCCTCGCGAGGACAGAGTCCACCTGGCCAGGATGAGATGCGGACACCATCCAGCTCTCCTGAGCTATCAGAAGAGACTGGATGACTCCGTTGTCGACGCCTGCCCGGGATGTAACACAGCACCCCATACCATTAAACACATCATAGAAGACTGCATTTCACACAACCACTTACGCCAACAACACAATCTACACTCAATGAGAGCTCTGTGGGAAAGCCCGATCGTGGCCATGGCCTTTCTCAGGGACTCGGGGCTGTTCGGCCAGGCAGCTTAGGGAACAACAACAACAACAACAACTGAAGCAATAGGTGAGCTTAAAGCAATCCTCCTGAAAGAGTGCGCTTCTGAGCTTTCAGTCCCACTATACATGTGGAATGCATCTGAGAGGGAACTATACCAATGTTATTGAGGCCTGCAAAGATTACCCCAATCTACAAAGGAGGACCAAGATCTCTACCCAAGAAAAACCGACCGATTGCACTGACTTCTCACATTATCAAGATATTTGAGAAAGTTATCAGTAAGCAAATAGTGTTTTTCTTAGAAAACAACAAGAAGATGAATGGTGGATAACATGGCTTCAGAGGAGGGAGGCCCTGTTTGTCTCAATTACTGGAGCACCATGACTATATCCTACAAACACTGGAGGATGGAGCCAACCTGTATGTGGTGTACACTCGGATACCATAGTCTCTAGCCCACTCCTCTCTGGCAAGAGGTGAGGCCAGGGCTCTTACTGGACGGCGGCCCACAGTGATGGTTAGGGGTGGGGTTGGGGGAGAGGGCAATGCACACAAGAACACACTGTGAGCATTTGTGTGAAGCAATCCAGGAAGCTATCTTTGTCGGTTACTTTCTTGTAGTTATTTGATATTAATTTTGTTCGCATTATTTAAAATCCTTTATTCCATACTATTGAGAACAAACATATGCAATATTTTCTTTAGCATGAGTAAGTATAACTACCGGTGTGAACCATTAGTTATTAGGTAGTGCAGTTTCTATTATTAGCAAAATTGAAGTTCAGGGAAGGCTTCAAAATAGATCAGTATAGATATGGCAGACTGGAACACACACACACTCACACAGAGAGAGAGAGAGAGAGAAGGGTAGTGTGTGTGTGTGTGTGTGGGGGGGGGGGGGATCAGACTGGGAGGCAGATAAACAGAGAGAGGGTGAGATGTGGTTGTGGTGGTGAGAGGCAAAGAGGGAGTGAGATAGAGTGAAAGGGAGGTGTTGGAAAGGAAATATGGAATAGGAATACGATAGAACTTCATTAGAAACATTCGTGGATGTGTATTTACCTAATTGTATTTACCTAATTGTAGTTTACAGGAGTTGAGCTAAGCTCGTGTTGTCCCGTCTCTCAGTCTACTTTTTATCCAATTTTTTCTTGAAAATATGGATATTCCTTGCCCCTACCACCTCCTCCTCCAGCCCATTCCATTTGTCAATACATCTATAGGGGAAGCTAAACTTCCTGATATCGTTCTTGCAGGTAGGTCTTTTTACTTTGTAGCTGTTTCCTCTAGTTATTCCTGTATCCATAATTAATATATCCTCCCTATCCAGCCTCTCCACCCCCGGGTGCATTTGTACATCATTATCATGTCTCCCCTCTCTCTCCTCTCTTTTAGACTCGGTAGATTTAATTTGTCTAGCCTCCCTTCATATGGCAGCTCTCTGAGACTTGGAACCAATCTAGTAACTGCTCTCTGGATTCTTTCTAACTTGTGAATATGCTTCTTTAGATGCGGGGACCACACCACTGCTGCATACTCCAATCTTGGTCTAATCATACTCTTCATAATTTTCGCTACCATGGTCTCATCCAAGTAGTTCAGAGCAACTTTCATATTCCCGGCCATTGCATACATTCCGCTAAAGAGCTTGTTAATATGTTTCTCTGGCGACAAATTATCTTGTATAATCAACCCTAAATCCTTTTCTTTTTCGGCCTTGCTATAATAATAATAATAATAATAGTTCTTAAAGCTAGCACATGCTAAGCTAGCTAAGGATAGCTCAATAAGGCCGATTAGGCGTATTTCCATTGGGGTCCTGTACTACTACCCCATCCCTTTGCTCATGAGGGATGGTAACGACTCAGTGCTTGTGAAAAATCTTTAATGCGCCGAGCGTGGGCGTGAACCCGGGCCTTCTGGGTGGAAGTCCGAGACGCTAGTCACTACACCAAGCGAGCCGCTAATTATATTATCTCCCATCCTGTGTGTGTGTGTGTGTGTGTGTGTGTGTGTGTGTGTGTGTGTGTGGGGGGTTGTGTGTGTGGGTGTGTGTGTGTGGGGGGTGTGTGTTGTGTGGGGGGGGGTGGTGTGTGGGGGGGTGTGTGTGTGGGGGTTGTGTGTGTGGGGGTTGTGTGTGTGTGTGGGGGGGGGGGTGTGTGTTTGTGGTTTTGGGGGGGTGTGTGTGTGGGGGGGGGTGTGTGTGGGGGGGGGGGTGTAGAGGGGGGTGTGTGTGTGTGTGGGTGGGGGGGGGTGTGTGTGGGGGTGTGTGTGTGGGGGGGGGGTGTGTGTGGGGGGGTGTGTGTGTGTGGGGGGGGTGTGTGTGTGGGGGGGGTGGTGTGGGTGTGGGGGGGGTGTGTGTGGTGGGTGGTGTGTGGGTGTGTGGGGGGGTGTGGGGGGGTGTGGGTGTGTGTGTGTGTGTGTGTGTGTGTGTGTGTAACTAATCAGTCATATATGTCATTGGTAACTTTCTGAATTATATCTTTCATATAGGGTAATTAAGATATCAATTTAAAGATTTTCATAATCATTAGTGTTAGAGAAGTTTCATTCCTACGCAGGTAAAGCAATACCCATGAATACAACTTCAGTCTGAAGCATGCTGTGTGATTCGTAGGGTTCACTTTAAACCTACAGTACGCGCATGGATTGTTTTCTTGATAGAAACATATGTTTCCTCTATACATAATAATGTTAACATAATTGTGAGATGAAAAAATAAAGTAATAAATACCAAGACAATATATATCAACATTCATTTATATGAATATAAATAATAAGACGTTAATATGAACTCAGAGACAGAAAGTGAGAGAGATGCATGGACAAATGAGTATATCAGTTTAATCTTGGCTATGGCACTTGTATCTAAGTAATATTAATAATAATAATAATGATGATGATGATAATTGCAATAATAATAATCTTAGATAAATGTCATACTTATTTGTGAGGCTAAGGCAGGATTCAAAGACCCCAAATGCTTCACAGTGTGTTCGTGTGCGTTGCCCTCAACCCCACCCCTAACTAACACTGTGGGCCGCCGTCCAGTAAGAGTCCTGGCTTCACCTCTTGCCAGAGAGGAGTGGGCTAGAGACTATGGTATCCGAGTGTACCTTGACTTCGAGAAGGCCTTTGAAAAAAGTCGACCATGACGTCCTCCTCCATAAGATTCGGAAACTCGGGATTAGTGGACGTGTTGGACGTTGGATAAGTGCCTTCCTCAGAGATAGAGTCCAGTCTGTAGCAGTTGGTGGCTGTGTGTCAGCAAAATCGAACGTGACAAGTGGATCTCCGCAAGGTTCTGTTCTTGGACCAATATTGTTCCTAATACTCTTGTCCGACATCGATGCTAAGGTTCAGATGGCTCGAGTTTCATCTTTTGCCGACGATATACGGGTGTCTGGAAGAGTGAAGAATGAGAACGATGCAGCATCACTCCAGCAGGATCTGAATGTGTTGTACCACTGGGCTGAAATTGATAACATGTCTTAAAATAGCTGCAAATTTGACCTTATTAGATATGGACCTGATATCAAACTAAAAGAAAATACTGTGTACTCATCCCGTGATGGAAACAGTATCAATGCAGTGGCCAATATTAAGAATCTAGGGGTTGTTGTTGTTGTTGTTCCCCAAGCTGCCTGGCCGAACAGCCCCAAGGCCCCGAGCAAGGCCATAACCGAGCGCCCCCACAGAACCCTCCCTGCCGACCACAATAAAGCCTGGGTGACCGAAGCCACTCCATGGCGAAGAGCTGAAGAGGGTGCGGAAACGCCCGGGAAACCAAAGCCCCACCCAGGGCCCTGTGCCCCTCAGCAATTATGAAGAGAAAGCTGAGGGGCAAAGGAAAAATGTTACGCTTTGGCTTCCAATCTTGGTAGATTGGGAGGTCAATCCACGTAAGAGACGCCGTCACTTGAGATCTAGAAAATATATAAGTAAAAGGAACAGTCTGAGTAAGCTATGGGTATGGCAGAGATCGCTCAGTTCTCACTCTGATAGACCAGCCCATCACCATAGGGGTAACAATAAGCAGCGACGCAACATTTACCAAACACATCCAAGACATAGTTCATTCTGCTCGAAATAAAAAAGGGTTGGATATTGGGGACGTTTGCCAGAAGGGAAGAAAAATCAATGGCAATATTATACAAATCTCTAATAATGCCAATCCTCGAGTACTGCTGCCAACTCTGGGTCCCGTGGAGGGTTGGAGAACGACAAGCACTCGAAGGTGTCCAACGTACATTTACAAACTAGACCTCCTCCGTGCAACATCTCGACTACTGGGGAAGACTTAAAGTACTTGAATTGTACTCGTTAGAGCAACGGCGCGAACGGTACATCATAATCTACGTTTGGAAAATGCTGAATGGCCATGTCCCAAACTTAGACAATGAGTCGACAATAAATGAGAAAATCAGCAAGAGGCGAGGCAGGCTCTGTGAATTGGGAACCATCAATAATAGAGCCTTGGCTAGAATGGTTACTTAGAGAATGACCTCAATATCGTACCGGGGCCCAACACTCTTTAACGCGCTGCCAAGATATGTGCGTGATGTGGAGTGCTCCTCAGCTGACTAGTTCAAGAGGATGCTGGACAGGTTCCTCAAGAGTGTCCCTGACCAGCCAAAAATGGCCCACTACAACATCAGTGCACTGAGTAACAGCATTCCTGATCAGCTTGCCCTGATGAGGGCAGACGGTAATTTTATTACCGATCTGTCTACCACGGACAGTCCATCTACTGGTCCCCTTGCCCCCGTGTCTTCCACTGGGGACGGGTACGAGCAGTGGATGACGACTACTGGCGGTGGTGCATCAGCATGACCGAGGGATGACCAGACGTCCTCAACTCATCACCATAATCACCAGGTGTGTGTGTGTGTGTGAGTGTATGTGTGTGTGAGTGTATATAATAATAATAATAATAATAATAAACGGTTTATTAAAGAATAGCAGCCTCATGAGCTGAAAATAGTGTGTGTATGAGTGTGAAAGCAAGAGAGGAGAGAAATTGAGTTGTGTTTGTGAGAAAGAGAGATAAATTGTGTGTGTATTTGAGAATGTGTATGTTTTACTATTTGATCGTTTGTATAATATTAATGTTATAACCAACCTATAATGTTTTGATATATGGGTTTTGTTAACAGACAATCATAATAATACCTCATTGTTTATATACCGGTACTAGCCCCAAACTTCAACAGTAAACAGCTGTTCCATAATTAAGGGGACAGTGGCTGTTTGTTTGGTCAATTAATTCATTTATTCATATATGTTTTTAGTTTCCTCCCTAAACCTCCACCAAACTTAAAAAAACACCCACAAGACCCCCTTCGATATTTTTATTTGCATTTTTTGGTAGAAAAATGTCCCGGCCGAAGGCCGATTCCTCTTCAAATACAGGCTCGCTTTCGCTCGCCAGGAAAAAAAATCGAACACAAAATGGCACGAAATGTCTTAATATTGGCAAATAAATGGGGCAAAAGGTCTGAATATAGCCAAACTAATGGAGCTAATGTCTTGAAATCTCATAACTAATAGGGCTAAACATGAGGGAGGAGGAGGACTCGAAAAAACTACTGCCTCCCCTTAACTGTTAAAAGTTTGCTCTATATTTCCATCGATACATCATGACCTTTGTATATTCAAGGCTTAAGGGGAGGCAGTTGGTTTTTCCAGTCCTCCTCCTCCCTCATGTTTAGTCCTATTTGGTATGAAATTTCGAAACATTCGCCCCATTAGTTTGGCGATTTTCAGACCTTTTGCCCCAATTCTTTGCCAATATTAATTAGACCTTTCTTGCCATTTAAGTGTCGATTTTTTTCCTGGCGAGCGAAAGCGAACCTGTATTTGAAGAGGAATCGGCCTTCGGCCGGGACATTTTTCTACCGAAAAATGTACACATTTATATCGAAGCGGGGGTCTTGTGGGTGTTTTTTTAAGCTTGATAAAGTTTTAGAGAGGAAACTAAACCCCCTCCTTAAACCATTGAGCCGAACCAGTAAATTATGCTGCACAATACCGTCTGGGCTCCCTTAATTTGTGTATGTAGGTATGTACTCCGGCACATACCCCATTAATGGGAGTGGCCGACTCGAGACAGAGCCCGAACAGAAACCTTTACAGTTCTAATTCTTAGGATCCGTGACCCCATTCGCCTTTCTCTGTCTCGATGAGTAGGAGAATTTTACAATTGGAGGAGGATTCCTAGCCTCCTCCTCCCTTAATTTGTAGCTTAAATATATGTTAAAATTCCCAAAAATGTAAGGGTTTATCTT
>CM064562.1:35056086-35064255 GCA_032716605.1 Paralithodes platypus
TGACATGTTTATTTATGTCTGATATGTGCAGCAAGAAAAGTATAGGTCCAAGAACTGACCCTTGTGGCACCCCACTAGTGACGATGGATGGCTTGGACACTGCACCACCAACCGCGACAGCTTGTTCCCTGTCAGTGAGGAAACAGTGCAGCCACACCCCAAGTTTTCCTGAGATTCCTGAGTCTCTTATCTTGTGGAGGAGTATGCCGTGGTCTACCTTGTCAAATGCTTTTGCAAAATCAAGGTAGACCACGTCGATAGCATTTTTATTTTCTAGCCCTTCTATAATTTTTTCATGGTGAGCTAACAGTTGCGAGAGGCACGAGTGGCGCTTCCGAAACCCATGCTGGTCCTTGTTTATTATGTTGTTTTCTTCAAGGTATATGGACATATTTTTAACTATTAGCTTTTCGAGGATTTTGATGACATGCGAAGTTAAAGCAATAGGTCTATAATTTTTTGCTTCACCCCTCGAACCCCCTTTGTGGACTGGTGTAATTTTAGCACATTTTAATTGTTGTGGTATAATTCCAGAGTCGAGAGAGTTTTTATAAAAAATCTGTAGAGGAGCACTAAGGTCTGCTGCGCAATTCTTGAGAAGTGCGGCCGGGAATTGATCTGGGCCTGCTGCTGCATTGATACCAATTTCCTTTATAGCATTTACTATATCATTTGTGGTAAATTTAATGTCAGTTAGATTTGGCATGGATACTTTGTGGAAGAAGTCGGTCGGTGAGTCAATTATTTTATCACCTCGAGGGTGGCTAAAGACGCCCTCGTACTGTAGCCGTAGTATATCGACAATCGCCTCAGGTTCGTTCTTGGTTTGGCCGTTCGCATCTGTCAGTGGACCAACACCCACCCTTACATTTGATTTGTTTGCAGCATACTTATAAAAGTATTTTGGGTTAGTTTTAATGCAGGACACGGCTTGGAATTCTTTTCTGCGATTTTCTATTTCTACTGAAGTCTTGAGTTTTTCTTCAATGGAGGCAACGTTGGCTTCAATTTGTTGTTTATTTAGTATGCTCGTACTACGCTTCAGCTTCTTGCGTAGGTTCGTTCGCTTGCGCATCAGTATCCTACGATCACGTGGTATATTTTTCTGTGGTGACGATTTTCTAAGGGGTACATATTTTTCAGAAATTTTGAGGCATATTTCCAGTAATTTGTTATATTGGGCCTCGGGACCAGATTCCTTAAACTGTATGACCCAATCCACTTCACTAAGTTCTCTTTTAAGGTCTTCAGCATATAGATTCACTGAGAAAGTCGAGTTGATTGAAGTTCACAGCCATGGGCTCTGCAGGGCTGGGAGTTCTATGCTGTGTGTTGGTAACTATGTTTGTCGCCATTGTAATAATATTGTGGTCCGACAGGTTGGTTTTGTCTACTGTGAGGTTGTGGATCAGCTCATCATTGTTGGTCATTACAATATCCAGTATATTATTACCTCTTGTGGCCATATTGACGAGTTGATTGAGATAAAACTCTCTTGAAAAACGTATAAGTGCTTCTGCTTGAGCTCGCATGTCCGCTGCTCCTCCATAGACACTTTCTGAATCCCAGTTAATTAGCGGGAAATTCAAGTCTCCAGTGAGCACAATGGTTGGCATGGGTGGTGGTAGATTGTCTAAAATATCTTTAATTTTTGTTAGTTGATCCATAAACTTATTAGTTGGACATGCTGGAGGTCTATATATAGTGATGTAGATCATATTAATGTCTGTAATGTTTAGTACCTGGACCTCTGTATAGGAATTAGATTCTGATAATAGAACGTTAGTGAGAGCTGCAAGGTGATTTTTAACGTAAGTGATAATACCCCCTTTTTTCCTATGACCAGATCTATCAGTTCTGAAGGAGGTGTAATTTTCTATATCTATTTCAGCTTCTCTTATACTTTGAGTAAGATGCGATTCTGTTAGGGAGAGTATGAGTGCATTATCTACTTGTGCTATTTCTGCAAGCAGCTTTACTTTGCCTTTGAATTTGTAAGGTAATAGGCCTGCTATATTGAGTGAAATTAGTGTGTGTAGGGTGCTGCTGTTTACCTCTTTCCTTGTTACTGTAGTTCCTATGATGGAGGGATGCACCACTGAGTCGGATGGATTTTCAGTGCCTGCATTATTTGTTGTTGCACTTTTTGCATTTGCTGCATCTGTTGCACTAAAAAATGTACCGTGGTATCATTTTGGGGAGATTGATTTACCCACGTATCTTGTGTTCGTTGAGGTCTATTTAACCACGCACTCTGTGTTTGGGGATTTGGTGCAGGAATGTCTGAACGAGAAGGTGGTGGTGGGTAAGTGGTTGTTTGTTGCTGTTCTCTACACTGGTCAGATGGATATCGACGAGTGCCCTTCAAATGAAGTCTTTTGCACTCCAAGTTTAAACACTCTCTCCTCCTTTCTGAACCATTACATATAGGTGGGTGTAGGTATTTGCACTTATCACCATGTTTACATCCCTTTACGGGATCACGACACACACACACACACACACACACACTCTCACACACACACACACACACACACACACTCTCACACACACACACACACACACACACACACACACACACACACACACTCTCATACACACACACACACACACACTAATAATAATAACAAGCTTCACAATACAATATTAACACACACACACACACACACACACACACACACACACACACACACACACACACACACACACACTCTCTCACACACACACACACACACACACACACACTTAGACTTATTTTACTTTAAGCTAAGGGTGGTATTTGTACAAACTAACCTAGCCTAACCCAACCTGCCAAGCTTTTAACCCAAACCTAGCCTAGCCTATAGCCAGCCAATCTGTTTTATTATTAACTCTTGTAGATATTGTATTTAGTATCCTACTGTAGCTATATATATCTGTAATTTTAGTTGTTGCTTGCACGATCTTGTAATAACCTTTGACTGATACACTTTTTTATCTAAAAAGAGTAGGCTACTGCTTTACTAGGCTACAGTGACACCAGGGTCATCTGTTGACACAGTATATTAACCCCTTGTGTGCAGTCACACTTTATTTTTATATAATCTCTATTTGGTGAATTGTATATTTAGTTACATATTCTGTTATACATATATTTGTTTAAGGTTAGGGTATCACACCTGGTAGCCTATTTCTGCGAATTTCAATTTTATTATATTCGGTTAGGCTATTCAACGCTGGTAGCCTATTATTGCGTATTTCAATTTAAAAAAAAAACTTTAGGTTAGGCTATCGCCCCTGGAAGCCTAATTTCTGCGTATCTCAACATTTTTGTTTTCGGTTAGGCTATCACCCCTGATAACCTATTTCTGCGTATTTCAGCAAATTTGTTTTCGGTTGAAGTGATTGAAGTGTTTTTAAAGTGAGTGAAGTGTTTTAAAGTGAGTGAATTGTTTTTTAAGTGAGTGAAGTGATCTGAAGAAAGTGACTGTCACCATGCCTCGCGCTTGTGCGAACTGCGCCGGTAGGTTTGGCGAGTCCATGTTTGCTACTATCGATCTTCAAGTCTGCCGGCTCTGCCAGCAACGAGAGAATTTTACAGCGAAATTAGATGAAGCCTACAACAAGATCAACGTCCTCACCATGAAGCTGGAATCACTCCAAGAGTTTGTAACACTCAACGTTGGAGTGCCACAAACTTCAATTGTCACCGCAACTCCAGCAGCCACCAACGCCCCAACGTCAACTGCCAACAATTCAACGCCTACAGTAGCCATTTCAGCTGATGTTTCCGATACTCAAGATTCAAATAGTGACTCTCTTCCCCCTCAAGACAACTTCCGTGTCGTGAGGAACAACGTTTGCCCCAAGACCAGGAAACACATACCGATTACCGAGTGTCAAAACCGTTTCCAGATACTCGCAGACTCAGATGACGAAGAGGAAATAGAAGAAGTCCGGCTCGTGGGAGACTCGATGATACGTGGTCAGCTCACAGAGTTTTGCGCCAGGGCACCTAAGACCAGGAAGCGTTTTTGTATCCCTGGTGGTGGTGTGGATGACGTAGTTGCAGCAGTTGACGAAGTGTCAAAGCTGGCCCCTGCTAA
Organism: Paralithodes platypus; assembly: GCA_032716605.1. Taxonomy (NCBI): domain Eukaryota; kingdom Metazoa; phylum Arthropoda; class Malacostraca; order Decapoda; family Lithodidae; genus Paralithodes; species Paralithodes platypus. The sequence continues at coordinate 35,060,172 of CM064562.1, forward strand.
TACAATGTACGTCATCCACGTTGGATCCAACGATGTACAGCGAACCCGGTCGGAAGATTTGCTTTTAAAGTACCAGCAGCTGATCAAGTCGTTTAAGGAGAAGTCATCAAGGATCATCGTCTCAGGAATCGTCCCCCGGCTCGGTGTAGAGAGCCGATTTTACAACATAGCCACCAGCACAAATCGTTGTCTAGCAAACCTCTGCAGGAAGGAGAACGTGGGATTTGTCGACACCTGGGACAATTTCTACTACGATGACTATTTGTTTTCGGACGATGGAGTTCATCTGAACCAGGTGGGAGCAGCACGTTTTGGGCGTCTTCTCAACGATGCGGTGAAGGATTTTCGGAGAAGAAATCGACTCAGCACAGGACAACCAGGAAGGAGGAACGAAGACAGCGAGGACGGCAATCTACAAAGGAATTAAATACTAATCCGTCAAGAACCGCGAATTTGGATAAAGCTCCACCACCAACACGACCCAAATTCAAAACCGTCAGGGATAACGACCGAGGACCGAGGACAGCCATGAATGTAAATGTAGATCCGACCAGAACCAAAAATTCGATGAAAGAACGATCTGCGAGTTCTAAAACCGCAACTTTAAAGGTTTTCTATGCAAACGCTCGTAGCATACGCAATAAATTTTCAGATTTAGAGGAACTAGTGTTTACAGAAAATTATGATGTGATTGGCATAACAGAATCTTGGCTCAATACACAAGATAGAGACTTTTTAGCAGAGTATTCACTTCCCGGTTATGTAATGTTTGAGAACAGCCGAATAAATAAAAATGGAGGTGGCGTTTTATTTTATATCAAAGAAAGTCTTAACCCGACCCTCGTGTCAAAACCTCAAATTGTGAACGTCGACACATCTTTTGTGCTAATAAAGAATAATAAAGGTACAAAAATAATACTTGCGTTAATATACAGACCTCCAGCTCAATCAGTGCAAACTGACCGAGAAATTTACGAACAAATTGCAGATGTAAGTAACTCACAAGATACCGTAATTTTTGGCGACTTTAATTTACCTGTGACCAAGTGGGGCGATACTCTTACTTCACACTCCGGACATGACTTGTATACGAACTTGCAAGAGAGTTCGCTTTATCAATTTGTTCGAATGCCGACCCGTGGTAATAACGTTCTTGACATTGTACTTGCAACAAAAGAAGAATTGATAGAGAATTTGAATGTTGGTGATGAATTCAGTAACAGCGACCATCGTACGATAACTTTCACTTTAAAGTTTACTAGTAACGAACCAAATAGTAGCATCGAAAAAGTCCCTAATTTCAAGAAAGCAAACTTCCATAAACTTAGAGCTATGTTTAAAGAAACTGACTGGAGCTTTTTAATTAACAATAACGACATAAATACATCTTGGAAGTTATTCGAAACCACTTACCTAAAAGCAGTGCAAGACTGCATACCATCGAAAATACGGCGTCCAGGCCATAATAATAAGCCCAAATGGTGGAATAAAGATATTTCAAACTGCCTGCTTGCTAAAAAATTTGCTAATGATAGATTAAAATCCTCACAAAATGACGAAGAACGGGTGAAATTTGTAGAGCTACGACGCAAAGCCAAAAAGTTAATTAAGCAAAGTAAAAAGACCTTAGAGTTACATATTGCGAATCAAAGTAAAACAAACTCGAAAGAATTCTATAGTTTATATCAGAAAGAAAAAAGTAGTTTACTTCAACTGTTGGACCGTTAGTCGATGAAAATGGAGAATACACCAAAGACGAAGTACAAATGAGTAATGCCCTCAATAACTTCTTTGCATCAGTTTTTACAACAGAAGACCTCAGTGATATCCCTACACCATCGCCGATTCAGATTGATAATTCAGATGTTTTAAGCAATATCACCGTTACAGAGAGAGAAGTATTGAATTGTTTAGATAAACTCAAGGTAAATAAAACGCCTGGACCTGATACAATCTCGCCTAGAGTTCTAAAGGAAGCTAAGAATGAGCTCTCCAAACCACTGACATTACTATTCAATAAATCCTTGCAGTCTGGAACTATGCCTGATCAGTGAAGCTAGCCAACGTAACACCGATATTCAAAAAAGGCAGCAAATCCCTACCCAGTAACTATCGTCCAATTAGCTTAACCTCAGTTGTATGTAAAATGCTAGAAACGGTCATACGAGACAGACTCGTAAATCACTTAGAGGAAAATAACATACTTAAAGATACTCAACACGGCTTTCGTAAAAAACGTTCCTGTTTAACAAACCTCTTAGACTTCTTCCACGATATCCTCAACCTCTACGATGAGAGTAAAGCTGTAGATATTATATACCTTGATTTTCAAAAGGCCTTTGACAAAGTTCCCCACAAACGTTTACTGCTAAAACTAAAAGCGCATGGAATACAAGACGGTGTGTTGAAATGGATAGAAAATTGGCTCAGCAACAGAAAGCAAGGGTAGTCATAAACGGTAAGGCATCTAAATGGACCAATGTAAGTAGCGGGGTACCCCAGGGATCGGTACTAGGACCAATTCTCTTTCTAATTTACATCAACGACATAGATGAGGGTCTCACCTGCACAATCTCAAAATTTGCTGACGATACAAAAATTGCAAATAGCGTACTCTCAAAAGAACAAGTTGACGATATGCAACACAATCTAGATAAATTTTCATGTTGGGCCCAAATTTGGCAAATGAGTTTCAATGCGGATAAATGTAAAGTACTACATGTCGGATACCTAAATGAGAACGCAAACTATTCGATGAATGGCACTCAGCTTAAGAATGTAAACAGAGAAACTGATCTGGGAGTAACAATATCGAGTAACCTAAAACCGAGTCAACAATGTTCAGAAGTTGTTAAGAAGGCAAACAAAATAATTGGCTTTATAGGCAGGTCATTTGAGCATAAATCCAAAGAAGTTATCCTAACCCTTTACAATTCCTTAGTCCGCCCTCTTCTGGAATACTGCGTTCAATCCTGGTGCCCTTATTACCAAAAAGATATAAACAAGCTAGAACGAGTTCAACGTAGAGTTACCAAAATGATACCTAGCCTAAAGAACAAACCATACGAAGAGCGTCTTAGAGAATTAAATCTATTTCCTTTAACCCAGCGCAGATTAAGAGGTGACTTAATTCAAGTGTTCAAAATCATAAAAAGGCATCGACAATATGAACTGTAGTAAGTACTTCACTATCGAGCAATCTAATTACACGCGGGGAAACGGTTGCAAAATTATTGGTAAATCTTTTAACTCGCACGAATCTAAGAATTTCTTCTTCAATCGAGTTGTCAACTTGTGGAATGGGCTTCCCCGAGACGTTATAGACTGTAGCACCGTTGATTCATTTAAATTCCGCCTAGACAAATATCTCGCATCAAACCCGCGACTGACTGCGTTTGTAAATGAATAACTTTATCCTCCCCTCAGTTACTAACCCATATGTCCCCTACTAACTTCCTAGTCCTGCCACGTTAGTGGCAGGGCAGTAGTTCCCTTTCCAATGTTCCCTTACCCACTCTAAACCATGTTTGGACACTTGATCCTCAGTGTTTTGGAGGACAAGCAGCCTAGAAGGGTCACTAGATCTGTTGTTGCTTGATTTCCTTTGTACTCCTTTGTACACACACACACACACACACACACTCTCACACACACACACACACACACACACACACACACACACACTCTCACACACACACACACGCACACACTCTCACACACACACACACACACACACTAATAATAATAACATAAGCTTCACAATACAATATTAACACACACACACACACACACACTCTCTCACACACACACACACACACACACACACACTAATAATAATAACATAAGCTTCACAATACAATATTAACACACACACACACACACACACAGTCTCACACACACACACACTAATAATAATAGCATAACTTTCACAATACAATATTAACACACACACACACACACACACACACACACACACACTAATAATAATAGCATAACTTTCACAATACAATATGGGACACAAATATTCCCAGCCTACCGGTACTACTACCATTACCCCTTCTGTCTCAACTTAAAGCACTAACTA